>RJWK010012140.1:0-40880 GCA_004363435.1 Platanista minor
GGGGGGGGGGGGGAGGAGAGTAGAGGAGGTTGACGAGAGCGAACAGACGCGCAGCCCTTCTGCACAGCACACTTACTACACAGAAGCTGTTAACGAGAGGTCAAAGAATCGTCTAGGCGGTGGCGACACCGCATGGGTGTGGTCTCACGGTAGCTGGCGGAAGCGAGGACAGCGTTAAGTAGAACACAGGGCACACAGTCAGTGGCCAGAACTGGGACCTCCTCTTCCACCAGTGTGGTGAGTAGCCAAGGAAGAAGTCAGAGAACAGACAAATAAGGAAACAGAAGAGCTAGCTACCACAGTACTTTTTCATCGGCTAGGCTGATGTTACAGGTAATTAGAACCAGTTCATGGCAATGCAACGCTGCAAGTGAAACTGGGTCCTGATTTCGTATCACCAATACCCATGACCAACGTGCCTCAGCCCAGCTTCTCTGCTATAACCTGGGAGGCACTTCCAACCTACGATGGAGTGGGCTGAAGATGGTGCTGGACCCAGGGGACGCCGCACCCCCACTCTAGCTCCTGGAGTTTCTCCTTATTTGGTAGAAGGCTTAAGAATTTAGGCAAGTCTTACGTGCAAATTAATTGCTCTGGAGAAGCATAATTACTTCCCACTGCCGCAAGAAGGATTGCACAGAGACAGTTTAAGGTCCCAGAGGCCAGAAGATTTTTCTGGCTCCCATAGTACTTCATCCCTTTCATTTTAATTTTTTTTTTTTTTTTTTTTTAAGTTAACAAACTCTGCTGAATATCTCTTATGTACCTGGCCAGGTCCTTATCTTCCTCAAAGCACTGATCATATTTTGCAAGTAGTATCTTAATACTATCACTATCTGTGTGCTCTGATATACCCTTCTTACTTGATTATAAACTCCATAAAAGGACTGCCTGTAAATTCTCCAAGATGGCTGTAATCTTAACAATGATAAAATAGTAAGTAGCAGCTAATCCTCGAGGAGGGCTTACTTTATGTGAAACACCTTCTATGCATATAACTTAATCCTCCCAACAATCCCATAAGCCGGGTGTACTTTGATTATCCCCATTTCACAAATGAGAAAACCGGCACAAAGAAGTGACTTGCCCACAAAGGGTTAATAACTATCTTTTATTTAACACCCACAATTATGGGGGTGGCTTGTCCTGTGAGATGCTTTAAATATATTTTCTTCAACTTTCACAACAACCTGCAAAACAAGTACGATTATTCCTACTCTACAGGTTAATGAAACTAAGGTCAAGAAAGGCTACGGTGACTCTCTGGCCTTGGGGAAGTGATGGAGCTGGTCTTCCACCTCAGTTCTGTCTGGCTCCAAAGCCAGTGTTGTTTCTAGTATTCCAACGGTGCCCAGACTTTTGGATTTCATGGGGCAGAAATATTTCCAAACAAACTGCGGGGATGGTGATGGGGGGATTTATAGAGACCGATAATTATACATTCTGCCACCTATGGACATTCCAAAACCCACAACAGACAAAACTCTCATCTACTTTTACTATCATGGTGAAAAAGCAAGCAGATGTTAATACCCGCAACTAGGGAGAACCATGTAAACAGACTATAAATCAGAAAACCTGTACTGAAATAAAAATTATCTTGTCCTTATTTTTTCTCACAATAGCAGAGACACCAGTGAAAACTGTCATGGCCACAGGTGCAGTGTTTTAGAACCGCTTCACCTCCACTGGAGCCCCGAGGGGCTATCCCTAGAATCTATCCAGTGAGCCTCTCTACACCTACACGTATCCAGGTTTGTTACACGGTGACTGGGGCATCTATCCTGCCATCTACCTGTCTGTCTACGCTTCTTTTTTTTCCCCAAAGAAAATACAAAGTGGAGCAGAGTTATTTTTGGATTTTAAAAAATTACTTCTAGGGAATTCCCTGGTGGTCCAGCGGTTAGGACTCGGTGCTCTCACTGCTGGGGGCCTGGGTTCAATCCCTGGTCAGGAAACTACGATGCCACAAGATGTAATGGCACGACCAAAAAATAATTATTATTACTATTTCTACAGGACTTCTCCCAAGAGACCAAAATACCTTTTGATACTGAACCCCTCTGTAAAGTGATTTGTTTAAATTCTTTTTAAAGTACCAGAAGTGCTGCCTTTGAAAAACCCAACAAAAAGACAAGCTTCATTTAAAGCTACTTCTAAGGATAATTTTAGTATTACCTGAAATTTCCTATGCGCCCTCCTGTAAACACACCTTTTCTCAGCTGGTGAGGCCATTATAATCCCCATCTCCGAGAAGCACTGTGAACAGAAGTGAATGTTTTTCAGCAATTTTCAACTCTCTGGCTGCAGGACTTTCAATTATGAATTGCAAGTTAACCAATTCGAAAGCATGCCACTTTCATTTTAATTTCACATTTATTCTTGCCAGAGAAAAATACTTTTTCAGGAAAGAGCAGTAACATCTTAGGCCTAACCTCCCAGAATTTAACTGTTTGGAAGGCATTTTCATAGGACTTATCTTTCTGGCAACTCCTAGTGTTCTCTGGGAAACTTCACGAATGCAGAAAGGCATACATTTATTAAGTAAGGTACCGTAAAGTTAACTACCCAACACAGTAAGGAAATGTGGTTTTCAAATATTCACATTAAAAAAGTCACCCAACATTAATTATGCCTCAAGAAAAAGGATTAAAAAGTCACTCTCCCGGCGATTTATGGACACAAATTTTTCTAAGAATTACAACATCATAAAGTATACCTAATAAACCACAGTGAACACTGTTTAATCTTTCCGATGATTAAGAAGGGTCTTGAGGATTTGCATTATAAACAAGATTTGTCTTGGCATGACAGCAACATGCCAAGCAATAGGGAACTCTAGTTGAAGGCAGGCCACGTGACAGTGGACTGTATTCTATCACTAAAGTAGAATTCAGCTTTTAAACAAGTGGCTTTGGGTTCAGACAGCCCGGCTTTGGAATCCTAGCTTTCCATTTCTTAGCAGTAGGGTCTGGGCAAGTTACTTAAACTCTTAAATATTTTTCTCCTCGGTGTGAAAAAACTCCTCTGCTGGAATGCTGTCCTTTCTTTCCAACCTCATCAGTGACTTGAGGTGCAAGTTTGCCTTGGCCTCAATACCTCTTTTGTAAAGAAGGGAATGAACCACCCAAACAACTTCATAATATGAGGTTCCTAGGCCTGACAAGTTGCTATCTGATACATCTTAAATCTGGATGACACAGCTGCCACAGAATTATTTTATATGTTTGGGAAGAGGAAGGTCAGGGGAATTAAATAGAGGCCTTCGTGACACAGAAGCTGCCTCCTTTCCATTCTATCTAAGAAATGGTCTCCCTGAAAATACAGAGGTTTATGAGCACCCCCATGGGGTGGATTATCTGAATTCCATCCCTAGTTTTGGTTGCAGTCCCAGTAGAAATAGACCCAATTATTTGAAAAAAATAATTAGATTTTAAAGAAAGCTGTTATATTCCAGATGAGTTTTTGATTTCTCCTGGGAAATTCTAAATTATTCACATGATGGTCCTCAAATATTTTCATAAATATTTCATATTTTCAGAGTATTTAATAACTCTGGTGTTTTCAAATGCCTGGTGTTTCATTCAGCAAATTCTAAGATCACCACAAAACCAGAGTCTATGAGATTTCAAAACAGGGTCCGACTGCAAGCATTTAGAAGAACAAAGTCAGTTATTACTGTAGCATGCTTGGTACACCCCATAATTAATGACTAGCAGAAATTATTAATAGAAAAAAGTAAAAGTTATTAATTTGTATCTTCTTGCCCTATAGGGTTAGCACATAAATATTATAAGATGAATAACAGTTACCTGTTAGCAAATAAAGTTGTTAATATTACACTGGGAAACAATATTTAACTACGTTTCTAATACATGCGATTTAGGTAATATTAAAATGAGTTTGCACACCTTGATCCCATATGCAGAATTCCAAGTACTTAGTACTGAAAGTGGAGAACACAGCTCTGCCAACTTGAGGTCTATACATTAAGACCCGTGCATTATGATAAAATAAAAACTCCTTATATAATAGACTGTGCAGTAACAAATGATGCCAAACGGAGGCTAAAGTTACAAACTAAACATACCAGAATATTCCAGCTGTGTTAAAAATAAGGGCCCAATTGTTTACTGAAATTAAACATATTTAAAACCTTAGTGTTTTACTAAGAGCACAATGCAAATCATGCAACTATCTAAACCGGCCTCCCTGGTGATACTTGGAGAAAAATATTTTTTAAAACATCTTCTATTGTTTTATCTAAAAAGCTATATTCCTGCATTTTCCCATGTTTAAAATTGGGCAATAGGGCTTCCCTGGTGGCGCAGTGGTTGAGAGTCCGCCTGCCGATGCAGGGGACACGGGTTCGTGCCCTGCACGGGAAGATCCCAGATGCCGCGCAGCGGCTGGGCCCGTGAGCCATGGCCGCTGAGCCTGCGCATCCGGAGCCTGTGCCCCGCAACGGGAGAGGCCACAACAGTGAGAGGCCCGCGTACCGCAGGAAAAAACAAAAAAAACTGGGCAATAACAGCCATTTCCCGAGATACCAAAGTTTGGTACAAACTAAAGACAATGGAAAGGAATGGTAAGAGAGGACCAGTTTGAAGTCAGTTTTAAACTCGGATTTAAAGGATTAGTTTATGTAACCGGTCAAGTGTATTTTCCTAAATTGATCAGATTATGAATTTCTAAAAATAAAAAAAAAAAGGAAAGAAAGAAAGAAAGAAAATATTTTGAGGGGTTCCCTGGCGGTCCAATGGTTAGGACTCCGCACTTTCACTGCCAGCGCCCAGGCTGGATCCTCGGTTAGGGAACTAAGATCCCACAAGCCACGGCATGGCGCAGCCAAAAAAAAAAAGAAAGAAATATTTTAATTCTTGACATTGTTGGTGGGAGGCTGAGGTGATGACATAACTTGCTTCAGGCAAGTGTCGCCCACCCCCCCAAAACTCCCAAAACAGGGGTACTGT
Source organism: Platanista minor (assembly GCA_004363435.1). Lineage (NCBI taxonomy): Eukaryota > Metazoa > Chordata > Mammalia > Artiodactyla > Platanistidae > Platanista > Platanista minor. Next base: position 4,974 of record RJWK010012140.1, read on the forward strand.
CTGGACCTCTAGAACAATAAGGCAAAGAAGTCACATCTCAATAATCTACATAATTGGGAGAAAAAATGCATCGTTTCTGCTGGCACTGGCTTCTCAGAAAAGAAAACGAATCGTTCAAAACTCTGGGAACTACAGAAGCAGAATCACAACTCAAGGGTGTCATGGCAGTTCTCCTGCTGGACCACCTTCAAGGCAGTCTAGACAGGTAGCAACGTGGGGCTTGGTGTAAATACAGCACTGACAGAAAGCATGAGCTTCCTGCACTATTAAGGTTACACCCAACTAAGTTGATTCCTGCCGTGTGTCTTGCTTCGCCAGCATATTCACTGTAAAACATGTAACAGACGCTTAAAATAGAAATTGAGATTATAGGCAATATTTTGGAAACCAGGTCTTCCGCAAACTGTGGAAAAATCTGGGTGGCCCAGATTCCTTCCTTTCTTAAAATAAGACTGCTTGTCCTCCCACTCTAGCAAGAGGTGGAAATGTTTACATGGATACATCTGATGTGTTGACACAGCTCTTAGCAATAAGTCCTTCAAAAGGGCGATCTTTTCCTTCAGTTTCTGCAACAAAGCTCTGATTGTCACCGTAAGCTGAAAAGAAAAGAACACAGCCTGAGTATGCTAGTCCAGAGGTGTGAGGTCTCCTAAAAATATAATGTAAACGCTGCTTTACAAACTATGATTCAATCAAGGAAGGGCTGCAACGACAACCTCAGGGTTGTACAGAATCTTTAACAGTCACCTGGGCCAGCCACCCACCTAATGCTCGTACCCAGCCCTATGACCTGACCAGCTGGTAAGCTGGTCCACACCTGAACCCTGACATTGACTGGAAACTGTCACTTTGCTCTCACAATCAGCTGAATTCTGTCCCTTGAGCATCTACCCTTGGATCCTATTTGTCTACCTTGGAGCCACGCAGGAAATTGCATGTCCCCAGTCTTTGTTCACCAGCAAAAGCCCCATGGTTTCCTCAACCATGCTGCAAAGAACAAGACGTCAAGTCCCACTGCCATCCCGGCCAGTCCTCCCTAAACACACTGGTATACTTACAACCCATTAAAAGTTTTATAGCAGGGTGTCTTTTTTATACAAGAGGAATGTTGACCACATAGGACTCTTTTTCCAGGAGGTGAGAATTTTCTCCAATTTACAAACCCAGAGTAAAGTTTTGTTTGTGACTCTAAGTGCTGCCTTAAAGGATGGTAGAGAGGTGGGGAGGAAGCCTCTTAGGAATTTAAAAATATGAAAAATAGAACCGCCCATGTAAAGTAAACATAGTCAACCACAGATATAACTGGATGTTTAAAAAGTCACTCTCACAAGTTTGCTACCTTGTTAAAAGAAGCAATTATACAACTGCAGTGGAAGAAGGGCCTCTCTCCTTAGATTAGCAGCATCACATAAGGAAAATACAGCGCAACAGCAGAGGCTGGCCAAGGGCTACACACATCAAGCAACCCTCAAAGGTATCAGCAGCCAAGAAAAATCTCACCTTAACTATTCTAATACCGCTGGGAACCACAGAAAAACCACCCACAACGTTTATAGGGAAACGCCAAGGAAAGCAGATCCCTCCTCATTCAAGAAGTAAAGAGCAAAACAAATAAACAAATGAACAAAAGAACAACAAACACACACACACACACACACACACACCAGGTCTAAGAAGAATCTACGAAATTAACGATCAAAAGCATTCAACAGATGAAAGAATACGTAGCCATTAAAAAGTATGACTGGGGACCTCCCTGGCGGTCCAGTGGTTGACACTCCATGCCTCTAATGCAGAATGCACGGGTTCAGTCCTTGGTCGGGGAACTAAGATCCCACATGCAGCGCAGCATGGCCAAAAAAAAAAAAGTATGACTGAAATCTCTATTTGTTAACATAGAAAGATACCCATCATAATTTATTAAAAGAAAAAGAAATCAAGTCATAAAAAGAAGTGTCATCCACCTAGAGAAGAAACAACCCAGGACCTAAAGACATCAAAACATCAAGGGTAGTTATCTCTAAGTAGTGGGATTTCTTAATTTTTTTTTTTTTTTTGCAGTACATGGGCCTCTCACTGCTGTGGCCTCTCCCGTTGCGCATCACAGGCTCCGGACGCACAGGCTCAGCGGCCATGGCTCACGGGCCCAGGTGCTCCGTGGCATGCGGGATCCTCCCGGACCAGGGCACGAACCCGCGTCCCCTGCATCGGCAGGCGGACTCTCAACCACTGCGCCACCAGGGAAGCCCGGGATTTCTTAATATTTTATAAGAAAACTTTTACTTTCATAATCAGAAGAAACTTCCCATTATGATAAGTTAACAGCTTTCCAAAGCATAGAAAAGGATGGAAAGCCTAATTCATATTTTAAGCTAACACAACCCTGGTAATAAGCGCTGACAGAGATAACAGAAAAAAAAGAAACTACTTGCCAATCTCCCTTAAGGATTATAAATGTAAAAGTCTTTAAAAAATTTTAGCAGGGCTTCCCTGGTGGCGCAGTGGTTGAGAGTCTGCCTGCCGATGCAGGGGACACCAGTTCGTGCCCCGGTCCGGGAAGATCCCACATGCCACGGGGCGGCTGGGCCTGTGAGCCATGGCCGCTGAGCCTGTGCGTCCGGAGCCTGCGCTCCGCAACGGGAGAGGCCACAACAGTGAGAGGCCCACATACCGCAAAAAAAAAAAAAAAATTTAGCAAAGCAAATTCAGAATTACATTAAAAATGACAATATACCACCACCAAGTAGAATTTATCTGAGTAATTTAAGAATATTTTGATGTTAGAAAATCTAATAATAAAGCTAACAGTGTTAATTACTAAAAACAGACTACACATATGATTAATACAGCATGGGATAAACTAATTAAAAACAAAACAAAAACAAAGAAAACTAAAAATCAGTCAGTGCTGCCTTAACTACAATATTATTTAACTTTGGTCTAGAAGTTCTAACCAACATGATAAGACAAGTTAAAGGAATACATAAGGGCTGGAAAGAAGGAAATGAAATTATCATTATTTGCAGACTGATAATAGTCTGGGAAAGTTAAGAGGATCACCTAAAAGATGACTAGAAACAGATAAAGAATTCAGGATGGTGATCAATCACAAAATGAAAAAATCTAGGGCATTCCTAAATTCAAGTAATAGGGAGAACTTTTAAAAATTATTTTAAAACATCATTAACAATATCAACAAAATCTAAAAAATATCTAGCACAGTGCCTGGTGTATAGTAACTGCAGGACATACTGCTGATGGAATGAGTGAAAGGAAACAGTACTGCAAAAATGTAAATGCTCCCACTTTAGTCTATAAATATACTACACATCTACCCAAAATCCTATTTGGAGTCCTTTTATTGGAGAGGAGGTGGTAACTGAGGCACAGCACAAAATTCTTTTTAATAAAGCTATGCAAAATTGCTCTAAAAGGAGGATAAATGAAGGGAAATATAGAAAGATCACGGATATGTGTAACAAAGGGGGCCTTAAACAATTAGATATTAAATCTTTACAAAAAACTACAAGAGTATGATGCTGGCAGTTACCAATGGCTTCATTAGTGCAACAGAACAGAAGGTCCAGAAACAGTGCAGTTGTGTAAGAACTTAGTGAATGAAATATGGACTATTTCATATTTGGGGGGGATTAATAATTTAGCAAATGGGAAAAAAATTAGATGCCTACAATACACGAAATAAATTTCAAATATTATAAAGATTTATATGTTTTAAAAAAGATAAAAAAGAGGAGAAAAGCTTAATGAAAATTTAGATAATTAGGCAAAGTACTTCTATAATCCCTGGGTGTGAAAGGCCTTTCTAAGCAGTATCTCCCCTTCTCCTATAAGAAAAGGACATAAATAAAAATAGTGATAATTTCAAATAAAATTTTTAAAAAGTGTATATATATATTTTAAAGTCATTTATAAAATCAAAATCCAAATTAATAGAAAAAATATTTGTACCAAATATGCCAGATCAAAGCTTAATCAAAGCTTAGTTAACATATATATAAGAAACACTTGGAAATTAAGAAATAATAAGCTAGGTTAAGGACATGTATATAACAGGCAATTCATAAAGGAAGAAATACAAACATCCAATAAATATATGAAAAGATGTTCAATGGTATAAGTGATTTTGTTTGTTTTTGTTTTTTTCTTTTGGTTTTTTTTTTTGCGGTACGTGGGCCTCTCACTGTTGTGGCCTCTCCCGTTGCGGAGCACAGGCCCCGGACGCGCAGGCTCAGCGGCCATGGCTCACGGGCCCAGCCGCTCCGCGGCACGTGGGATCTTTCCGGACCGGGGCACGAACCCGCGTCCCCTGCATCGGCAGGCGGACTCTCAACCACTGCACCACCAGGGAAGCCCGGTATAAGTGATTTTAAGAATGCATATTAAACTCTTATATACTTCCACCTAACAGAGAAAGATTTTTTTTTTTAAAGTGAATCAGAATTGGTGTAGAAATGTGACTCTGAGACATTTTCAAAATGCTTAAATTTTATACAGCCTAATTCCAGAAATCCTACATTGGGGAATTTATTCTAACCTGGGCAATAATTCAGCCATACTGAAAACTCATTTTTATAATTAGAAACAATCTAACAGTCCAAGAAGATGATACTGGTTAAATGGATCAGGGATCTAAATGTAAAAAAATGAAACCATACATTTGCTAGAAGAAAACATAAATTCCTTTATAACCTACAACTAGCAAAAGCTATGAGTGAAAATACAGAAGCAATTAAAAATTGATAGTCAACTTCATTTAAAAAAAACTGAAACTTTCACATGACAGAAGCTACCATAAGCAAAGTCAAGCAACAAATGACAAAGGAGAGGAAATAATTACAATATATCACAAAGAGCTAATCTCCCTTATATATGAGGAGCTCTTAAATATTAAAAAGACCAACAATCCAACAGAAAAAATGGGCAAAAGATAAGAAGTTAGTTTACAGACTATATACATAGTGTTTAAGAATGTGAAAACATACTTCACTTGATTCAGAGTATGAAAAACGCAAATTTAAAACTACACTGGAAGGTGAGGGAGAGGTACAGACTTCCGGTTATAAAGTAAGTCAAGGTGATGTAATGTACAGCATAGAGAATATAGTCAATAATACTGTAATAACTTCATATGGTAACAGATGGTAACTAGACTTATCTGATGATCATTTTGTAATGTACAGAAATATCAAATCACTATGTTGCATACCCAAAACTAATATAATATTGTAATTCAATTATGCTTCAATGAAAAAAATGAAGAAAATAAAACTACACTAAAATATTTTATCTCACTTATCAGGTTGGCAAAAATTCAGAAAATTGACATCGCCCTCTGCTGGCCAGGCTGTGAGGCCAAGGGTGACAACTCCTGTGGAGGGGAATTTGGCAACGGGTAAAAAAAAAAAATCACATATGCACTGGTTCTGAGAATTCACCCTTAAAAGAACCTCCACAAATACAAATACAAAAAAAAAATCACAAAGCTATTTATTGCAGCATTATTCATAACAGCAAAAGACTGGAAACACTCTAAATGCCCATTCTTAGGAGACAGGTTAATGAACTAGAGTATACACAATAGAGGACTATAAGGACCTAAGAAAAACTGAGAAGATCTCAGTGAATTAATATCTCTATGATATATTATCAAGTGAAAAGAGCAAGATACAAAAGAGTAACTTTTGTGTCAAAGGAACAGAAATGAGAATACACACACACACACACACACACACACACACACACACACACACACCTGAATGCCTATTTCTGCAAGAAGTCACAAAGGAAGAATAAATGAGAAATTAATTTTAAAAAAAGGTTACCTCTAAGAAGCAGGTGAAGAAGGCATGGAAAAGAGTGGGATGGGGACAAGACTTTGAGTATACCTTTGTATATAATATTGACTTTTGAACTATGTAAATGTTCTACATATTAAAAATTGTATCAGCAAGGGTAGGGAAGAAAAGCAAACCCTGAAAATGAATATCAATAGATACAAAGGAGAGCATAAGACACAGAAAAAAAAGAAACAATTCTAATAGCTTTAGAACAGAATAAGCTCAGTATCCTTAGGGGGATATTCTAAATTTAAAAAAATAATAATAAAGACACAAACTCAAACTTTACTTATTGTTTGTAGTGGACCTTGTGTAATGATTCTGAAACTATTTTCTGTAAACTCTGAGAGAGATCAAATGAGCAAAAACATATCAGTGCTTCTGGAAACCTGGGTTCTCACTGCAGGAGAAGGAAGGAAAATACTAATCTAGAATGGGGAAGTTACAAAGAAACCTGTGAATGTTGGATTAGAATCAAAAGTATTGGCAGGGACTCATGGTTTTCTGACAACCATATTTCCTCGCCAAATCCCACCACTGTTTTTTACAGCCCACAAGCGAAGGATGATTTTTTTACATTTTTCAATGTAAAATGTAAAAAACCAAAAAAGTCTATTATCCTTTTGTCGAGAATGGGTACTCAAAGAGGTGAGAACTTGGCCTCTTGTCCTGCAAAGCCTGACAGATTTACCATCTGGGGGAAAGTGGACCAACCTTGGAACTACACTATGAAATTGTTAGAAACTTTTTAAGATAAAGTAGGAGAAATTATAGAGATGCCATGCTTCATTTAGTCCTAGTGAATAAATAACTGATTGGTTGTAATGTCAATTCGACATGTGTAAGCATAAAGGCCATTATACATACACACACACATACACACAGAGTCAGAAAGGGGAGGGTTTTCAGACCTCAGAGCTCAAACAAATCATTTGAAGTACTCATTCCTGGTCTTACCTTGGTTGTATTTTCACCATTCCTTTCATACTGATTTCGTTGTTGAATTTTCTCAGCAATCTCTTGTGCAATTTGGCAGGTAGAATCGTAGGTGGAGAACCTGCATCAAAGTCAAAGGAGAGAAATGTTGAAGGTTCTTTAAAGGAAATTTCTGCATAATCTAAGTTTCAGTTTGTAATTCTAGTCACAAATGCAAACAGGAAGGGAGGGTGATAATTGTAACAGTAATGGCAACAGGGCTTGAATGGTACTTAGTACAGGCAGGGCTCAATTCTCAAAGCTTCCTTTGTAATAACTCAATCCACACAAGAACATCTGGTGGGTCACCATCCCCATCATACACGTGAGAAAATCAGGCAGAAAGCGGGAGAGCGACTTGCCCTATGGGTACCACCAGCTGCAAATCAAGGCTGCCTGGCCCTAAGCCTCTGCTCCTAGCCACTGTGCTATCTGGCCTCTGATAAAGCATACAGACTTGTTCATTCACAAAACATTCAGCAAACATTTCCGGAGGGCCACCTCTGTGCTGAGCACTGCTCCAGGCACTGGAGAATAGAGCAGGGAACAAAATGGATGAAGTCCCTGCTTTCAAGGAGTTTAGTGAAGGGAGAAAGGCATCAAACAAACCAAAACATAGTATGTCAGGTGTTGCTACGGGCTAAGAAGGAAAATAAAGCAGGATAAAGGGATGGAGAGGGACAGGCCAGGGGAGCAGCTATTTGGGGAAGAGCTACACAGATCAGCGGGTAACACGATGCTCTGGGGTCAAAGGACACACACCCACCTGACACCTAAGCTTGCCAGAATTCTCTCAAAGCAGGTCCTGAGCTTCTATTTGTTATTCAACAGTGTTGGGGGTTTTGAAGGATTCACAATCAATCCCCAACAGTCCCTTATTTTTTCCTTCGCTTACAGCCTTTTTACTTTTTATCTGTTTTACAGAAAATACTTAAGTGTGTATACACATTTCATCTCTCCTAAAGGGCAGGGACTATGAATATACAACGAACCTATTTTCCAGGAGTGCCCAGTAAAAAATATTAAAATCTGCTGTCTAACCTAATGTTAAACACCAAAGGGGAAAAGCCACAGGGTGGGGTGGGGATGGTGGTGTGCTGAATTGGGCGATTGGCATTGATGTGTACACGCTGATGTGTATAAAATTGATGACTAATAACAACCTGCTGTATAAAAAAATAAGTAAAATTAAATTAAAAAATTTTAAAAAACTAATACTAAACTTTCTTTGGGTTATTTGTATGGAAATATGTTAATATAAATGTTTCAGACATTACATGAAATTCCTAAAAATCTTATATGTTCTGGTATAATGTTTTAAGTCATAATTCTAGTTATTACTTTAAAATGTATATCCCAGAAATAACTAAATTTCCTTGTCAATTGCATTATTATGAATTTTCATCAAATCTTTAACTATGGTCATTTTTAAGTCATTTGTCATTTACAGACAGTTCTGGGTGTACTCTGATGCTTTTGCAAAAATGTTCCTATAAAAGGGTTTCATCTTCAAGGAATTCATGGAAAAGACTCTGACAAGTACAGGTTTCTGGTAACTGACTATACTGCTGAACTGAATGAATAAGCATTTTCAGAACTCTAATGGAAAACTGGTGAATTCATAAAAGTGCTAACAAAAGATCAAGATGAAAAAAGAATTAATTACATGGGACTGAGTGAACTGATGAGGATGATTATAATTTTTGTGACTTTCTGTTTGAATAAAAAAAAATGTGATGTAAATTTATGTAAAAAGAACTTAATGTAAAACAATGCCACCCTTCTCACTTATTTTCTCTTGTTTTGTAAAATATAGATATTTTCTGTTAAAAACGTGATTTATGCTGATATGTAATAGGTTGATTATTGTTATTATAAATGAATTAATAAATATTTCTAAGTTTCAAAAAAAATTAAAATCTGTTTAACCTAATGTTCCAATTTTTGTCTGAAAAAATAAGCAATCCATTTCTTAAAATCTCTGAATTCCCACATATCACTTGAACAATGAAGGGACCTGGCAAATGTTTTTTTTTGTGTGTGTGGTATGCGGGCCTCTCACTGTTGTGGCCTCTCCCGTTGTGGAGCACAGGCTCCGGACGCACAGGCTCAGCGGCCATGGCTCATGGGCCTAGCCGCTCTGCAGCACGTGGGATCTTCCCACACCAGGGAACGAACCTGTGTCCCCTGCATCGGCAGGTGGACTCTAATCCACTGCGCCACCAGGGAAGCCCGCAAATGTCTCTGAATGAAGGAAAAATAAACAATCTCCAGTGGTTTCCCTTAGGAGTCTTACTACAGTAATTATAGCTATGGCTAACAACTGAGTACCTGATCTGGGCCAGGTCCTATGCTAAGAGCTGTACATTTTAAATTTAATAAGGATCCAATGAGGTAGTGTAACCGAGCATGACCCTATGGGGCCTTCCTGGAACAGACCCCCATCCCCTTGTCCTCCTCCTGCCTCTTGTCTATAGAAGAGCTTCAGTCTCCTAGGGCTTCCCTGAGTTCCAAGGAGTAAATTTAATCAGAGGTGAGAAGCAGGAAAACAGTCAAGCAAAACAAAATAATAATAGTTTAGCCATTAAAGTCAAGGACCTTTGGTTACTCCTCAAGGGCTGTAGATAATATTCTGAGCTGTGTCCTTTGAGCTGCTTTGCAGATACTGAAACCCCCTCTGGGTGGGAGAAGTTAACTGTATGCTGCCCAAAAGGCACGTAGACCCCAGACCAACTGGAACCAGAAAGTGACTCCCAATTACCCCTGCACCAACCAATCAGAAGAGTGTCCACAAGCTGATCACGACCACACAATGCCCCTCCCTCACCCTGTCTTTAAAAGCCTTTCCCTGAAGGCCATCAGGGAATTCAGATGTTTTGAGCACTAGCACTAGACTCCTTGCTTGGTGCTCTGCGATAAATGCTGCACTTTCCTTCACCACAACCTGCTATCAGTAGATTGGCTTGACTGCATGCGGGCGAGTCAACCCAAGTTTGGTTCGCTAACAGTAGGATCCTTGGCAACTCACCACTATAATCTCAAGTAGCATCATTCATATACATATATTCATGTATAACCAAAAGAGAGCAGGTGATATAAGACAGTACACAATTAAGAAAGTAGGAGGGGAGACTTCCCTGGTGGTCCAGTGGTTGAGAATCTGCCTTCCAATGCAGGAGACGCGGGTGCGACCCCTGGTCAGGAAACTAAGATCCCACGTTACGTGGGGAAACTAAGCCCGTGGGCCACAACGAAGACCTGACGCAACCAAAAATAAATACATAAATATTTTTAAAAAAAGAAAAAAGAAAGAAAGTAGGACGGAGGCTGATAAGAAAAATTGGGTCCTGGTCCCAGCTTTGCCACACTTTCCCTTTTTCCCTCCAGATTGTCATCTATGAAAAGAGGTTCTGAGGTCTGGCTCTGTGGTCCCAGACCACACGTACGAAAATCAATACCAAGGTACAACACACCTCCTGCCAAATGCAGAGTATAAATGGCAAGTGCATATTTCTGGAGTTAGGAAATGAGAGAAATTACTGTTGGCCGAGACAGATCTGATAAGGCTGGGCCAAGAGGTTACACCTTGGGCTGAACCACAAGGTCAAAGCAGGCCTCTCACTCCGACAAGAGGGAGTAGCACATTCTAGACTAGGTGAGAGGCACAGGGAGCAAGCAGAGATGAAAGGGAGGGTAAGAGCCTGGCACGGTCGGCTGAGTGGTGGTCCTGGGTGGCAGGGTAAACTATAAAATGGTGGAGATGAGTCGAAGCTAGTTTCTGCAGAGCCTTGAACAGCAGAACAAGGTTTGACTTTTAGCAGAGAATTTGAGAGGTGTAGGGGATACTTGTACACATAGAGGGAGGCCTGGAAGAGGTTATATGAAACGCTGATGGCCAAAACCCCAGATGCCTTGCTCCTAATCCTCACGCTCTCATTTGAGCTCTAAAAGAGCATTTCTGAAGCTTTGCTGCACAGTTGAATCACCAGAGAAGACTTTAAAAAAAAAAAAAAAAAATCCTGGCTCCTACCCCAGGCATCATTCTGATTGAACTGGCAGGGGGTTTAACCTGGACGTGAGGAGTTGTAAAGTTCCCCAGGTGATTTCAATCTGTAGCAAAGCTTGAGAACCACTGGCCTCGTGGTAATGGGCAACCTCATGATGGAATCAATCACACAGGTACCTAAAATACTAGTTTAGGAAAAGTAACCTGAACTCCACGTACATAAGTCACTGGGGGGATGAGAGACGAGGGGAAAGAGACCAGTAGAGTTCTCCAGCTCTTCAACCCAGTAACCAGCCACCAATATTTACTCTCTGTAAGCCGTAAGGCTATAAAGGATTGGACTATGGCAGAAAAGAACAAAAAATGACTGGAGATTAGTGAGTAATCTGATAGGAAGAGTGAGGAAAAAGTAGATGATTAGAGTTTTTAGGCCTAAGTGACTAAGAGGATGGTGATGCCATGACAGAGGCTGTGGAACTGGAACAGAGAGAAAAAAGTGGTAAAGCTGATTAACTTTAGCAAAGGACCCATTCAGAGACAGTCACCACTGGCTATTTCTATTACACAGTGAGCTTACCACTGGCTTTGATATGCCATTAAAATAGTAACAGCCATATTCCATTTCTAAACAGTAGAACACTACTCAGGAGTAAAGCATCACTGAGCTATGCTATTTCAATAGTAGGAGAGCAAAGCTGTAGTCAAGTCTGTTTTATAGATTTTTTCAAAGTCCTATTCCATACTCCTTTCTGCTCCCGTGATCAGCAACCTACTTTGCAAGGAAGCTGACCTAGCACAGCACAGTCCCTCATTGTTTCACTTTCAACAGATGAGAAAGCTGCTGAGTCAAACTACTTGAGAGGAACAGGAAAAATTATCAGTGCTTTTTCAACATTAACTGTGGAAGAGGCCTAGGGTTCAGTGATAGCTTCTACCAACCTAAATGGATACCCTGGGGCCTCTACCTTATTTCTAAGCTTGATTTCCTACCTTATGTGTAAAATGAGGGAGTTAGCTTCCAGGAAGTAGAAAGCAACTTAGCCCTTGGACCCAGTAGTTCCACTTCTACGGAGTGAGCCAAGGAAATAAGAGATGGAACGAAAGGGCAGTCTTTGTAATTAACAAAATAAAACCCAAAAAATCCCTAACATTTTTTAAAGGGTACAAAGAGGGGAATGATTAAATCATAGTGCATCATGGTCATTCATATGATGCACTATTAAGCACCATTAAAATTGTGTTTTCAGTGAATATCAAATGATATGGAGGAATGTTCCCTGTTTTGTAAAATATATAGGGGTGTGTGTATATGTATACATATATATGTATATATATATATATATATATATACACACACACACACACACACACACACACACACCCATATATTATACAAAGTAATACATTCACTTTAAAAATCAACAGTGCCAGGCTTCCCTGGTGGCGCAGTGGTTGAGAATCCACCTGTCAATGCAGGGGACACGGGTTCGAGCCCTGGTCCGGGAAGATCCCACATGCCGCGGAGCAACTAAGCCCGTGCACCACAACTACTGAGCCTGCGCTCTAGGGCCCACGAGCCACAGCTACTGAAGCCCGCGCGCCTAGAGCCTGTGCTCTGCAACAAGAGAAGCCATCCCAATGAGAAGCCCACGAGTAGCCCCCGCTCGCCACAACCAGAGAAAAGCCCACGCGCAGCAAAAAAGACAGAGCGCAGCCAAAACTTATTAATTAATTAATTTTAAAAACCAACAGTGGCAAGTATTCCAAATGATAAGAGTTAAAGATGGGGTTTTTTTCCTCTGCAAATATTCAATATTTTCTAAAATTTCTATCGGGGTGTTAAAATTAGGTGAAAAAAAATTAGTGTTAAATCAATTAAGCCATTGGCCCAGATAATCTAGATCCCAGGTGGATTAACTTTGATCTTGCAAAGTTAATCTTAATATCCAGACTATCTGCAACTTAAACAATAAACTATGTTATAAGTACTAATATGACATATTCTCCAAAAGAACTGTGTTGAGCTATAGCATTTTTAATTAGTAAGCAAAAATCTCAAGTCCAATACTCTATAGGAATAGGTTCCTCGTATCAGAACTTGTGTCTTTCATCATTCAGTCCTTGGGACTTAACCGTTGAATAAAAGACCCTTATCACCTATTGTTTTACTGCAGAAGTTGCTGCCGTAGAAACAGTCTTCGTGGTACTAAAATACCTTATCAACGGCATAATTTCCCTCCCAGATTCCTATAAGTTTTTTGAAGGACCCACAAGATTTAGATGCCAGCGCCAGCTGGTTAATAACTCGCTGATGACCATGAATTCTGAACCTCGGTTTCTCCACAAAAAGGTCACTCCGACTTCACTTTCGCAGGAGTCCAGGGAAGCCTGCATCAGCCATCTCCACAACCACGATGGGCGGGAATCCGGGAGCTGCAGCCAAGAAGGGCTAAAGGAATGCTCAGAGATCCGGCACTGGAACTCAGCTCCCCAGGGGTCCGCCGGGTCTCCCGCCCCGGCCACCCCTGTCAGGACCGAGGGTGTCGGGATGCGGCAGAGCCCAGCCCCTCAACCCCCGCCCCCGGCAGCAGGGGAAGGGGCCCTGCTCCCCCTCCCCTCATCCCGAAAGGCCTCCAGCCCTCATGCCTAGCGACCGCCCGCTCCCCAGCAGCACGGCCTCGCCCGGGACGGTCCGCGTGCAGCCTCCCTCACCCCGGGCTCACCAGGGGTCCGGGGCCATGGTGCAGTCTCCACCCACTCCTCGGACACTTCCTGCTCGCAACAGCTGACTACGGCGGCTCGCGCGGCTCACACCCCGCGGCGCGACCGGAACCTGGAGTTTGCAAAGTGAATATACATACCCCAAGGCCTCCAAACTGCGACGAAGAAAGGAAAGCGCTCCCCCGGGGGACTGTAGGTTGGAGCAATCGGCTCCCACTAAGAGACGCGAACAGTTGGGTGCAATTAAAATAAAATTGTTTTTGAACAAAATCTAAGCAGTTTTCCCAGGTAGGTGGGAGCCCCTCAAGACCTCTAGCAGTTACTTAACATTTTATCCTGCTTAAAACAAAAACAAACAAACAAAAAATGGATTGTGGTGATAGTTGCACAACTATATAAATTTACTAAAGCCCACTTTAAGTAAATTCTATATATAATTTATACATCAGCATAGTTAAAAAAAAAAACTTTTTGTCCTGCTTCAAACAAGGGACCCAAAGAAGTATCAATTATATATTGTTTTACAGCAGCCTTCCTTCCCATCAGAGGCAATCCTTTATGTTTAATTTTTAAATGCCATTAGGTGCTTGATTATATAGTTACACCAAAGGTCACAGACTCTTTACATGGGACAGGAGGGAATTAGTTCTGTGCATTTAGTGCCCCTTAAATTTCCAGAGAAATACTAGAAGGTAAAAAGAACCGCTCTTTCCGTCTGCAAGAGAGCAAAAGGACTCGAACTCCTTCGGCGGGGTTTCAGCGCAGGCGTTGATCTGGCGCGCATGCGCAAGTCCGTTACCATAACGACCGGAAGACGCTGCATCTCTGGAGGGTGAGAGGAACGTGAGCGGAGTCTCCGGGTGATGGAGACCCAAACTTCTCCCAAGGATGAGGTGGCTGAGGTGGCCGAGCTGGAGCTTGAGGCCGTGATCGGATTCAATGGTGAGACCTAGTGGTAGTGCAGACAGGGAGAGTGAGACCCCAGGTAGCACCTGGAAGGCAGCTTGGGACGCTGGCATGAGCGAAGCACTGGGGACCCAGAGAGCCCCTCCGCCCCAGAAGTCTTAGAGAGTCACATCCAAGCCTCAAAGAATGAGATGGGTTTTGCCAGCACCTAAAAGGAACGAAATGCCTCCTCCTCCTTAAGGATAAGTAAGTGTGACTTGAAAGCCTTCTCCCACTAGTCAGCCCTCCCCTGGCTCTAAGCCCCACACAACCCTCAGTACTGCCTGCCCCTCAGTAACCACCTAGAGAATCCGGGTAGGCCCCTGGGACCAATTACCTTCTAAAATCCCAGCTGATGTACTGATGAGAAGGAGCTGGGGCGTAGGGGGGATTCTAATGGTGAGGATTTCAGTCCACGACAGAAGGCGAAGAGGACGCCAGGGGAGCTGGAGAGGAGAGATGCTTTGGTCAGAGGCCTGGTTGTTCTGCCTAAATCTGACTTATGGCCCCCTCCTGTTTGCAACATGAAGGGGAGGAAATGCTGTTTGGTTTTCTGAGAAGGAGGAAAACAAGCAATGGATTGCATTTTCTAAAAAGCAAACTTTTAATGGCTGAATAATATTCCATTGTATATATGTGCCACATCTTCTTTATCCAGTCCTCTGTCGATGGACTATTACTCAGCCATAAAAAGTATGGAGTTATTTGTAGTGAGGTGGATGGACCTAGAGTCTGTCATACAGAGTGAGGTAAGTCAGAAAGAGAGAAACAAATACCATATGCTAACACATATATATGGAATCTAAAAAAAAAAAAAAATGGTACTGATGAACCTAGTGGCAGGGCAGGAATAAAGAAGTAGACATAGAGAATGGATTTGAGGACACGGCGGGGAGGGGAAGCTGGGGCGAAGTAATAGTAGCATCGACATATATACACTACCGAATGTAAAATAGTTAGCTAGTGGGAAGCAGCAGCATAGCACAGGGAGATCAGCTCGGTGCTTTGCAATGACTTAGAGTCGTGGGATAGGGAGGGTGGGAGGGAGGCTCAAGAGGGAGGGGATATATGTATGCATATGGCTGATTGACTTTGTTGTACAACAGAAACTAACACAGTATTGTGAAGCAATTATACTCCAATAAAGATCTATGTTTTTCAAAAAGCAAACTTTTAAAAAAGTGCATTGTGATGCCTGAAATCTTTATCATTGTGGTAATGTAGACACAGAACAATCAATGGCTAAAGTGTTAGCACATTCTAGGACTTGGCTCTTGAGTCTTCGTTTTAGATTAACAGTCTCTGATAGAAAGTGGGCATTTAGTGCATCCAAGATACTGGCCATCTTTAGAGCTGATCACCAGGTCATTGGTAAAGGATGTGGGTGACCTGCTATGGGCAAAGGGTCACACTGGTGACCAGCAGAGAGCCCTGCTACTGAATTCGTGCTGTTTTGTGGCACTCAAAGACCAAATACATGGTCAATTATACCTCAGTGTCTTCCATGGCAATTATCTGAGCCTTTTAAAATTGAATAAAATTAACTGAATTGTTTTTACCTTCTTGATTTTGTGACAATTTATATCTTTTCATAGAGTCAAATATGCATTTATCTAGAACTACTGTATGCCAAATAATATGCTGTGCACTGAGAATACAGTGTAATACAGGGGTAAATCCATAGCCGTACTTAAGAACAAGAATTTAGAAAACTGGAGAAAAAAATCAGCCATCATTGCATTTCCTAAAGATATATCACTGTTAAACTTTTGGTATGATCCTTTCAAATATACATTGACATATAAATTTTTTTTTTTTTTTTTTTTTTTTTTTTGCGGTACGCGGGCCTCTCGCTGTTGGGGCCTCTCCCGTTGCGGAGCACAGGCTCCGGAAGCGCAGGCTCAGCGGCCATGGCTCACGGGCCCAGCCGCTCCGCGGCACGTGGGATCTTCCCGGACCGGGGCCGGAACCCGCGTCCCCTGCATCGGCAGGCGGACTCTCAACCACTGCGCCACCAGGGAAGCCCGACATATAAATTTTTTTAACAAAAGTGGTCTCATGCTGATATATTCTCTTATAATCAGACTTTTTTTCCACCTAGGATGCCATGCAAATCTTTCCTTAGCAGTAAATATACTCTATGCCATAATTTTAATATATTTTAATATAATAACCTGTTGCATAGGTATGCCCCAATTTATTTAACCAATGTCCTGGTTTTTTGTTTTTTCGTTTTTTTTGCGGTACGCTGGCCTCTCACTGCTGTGGCCTCTCCCATTGCGGAGCACAGGCTCCGGATGCGCAGGCTCAGCGCCCATGGCTCACGGGTCCAGCCACTCCGCGGCACGTGGGATCTTCCCGGACCGGGGCACGAACCCGCGTCCCTTGCATCGGCAGGCAGACTCTCGACCACTGAGCCACCAGGGAAGCCCAGTCCTTTTAAAATGCCCAGTCCTTTAATCTTTTAAAATGATTAATCTTCTGTTTTATTGCACATTTGAAACCTGCTTTTTTTCACCCAACCTTACTTGGGTGATGATTTAATTTGCTTTAAATATCTATTTCCCTGTTGATGGGCTTTTCTGAAATAAACTTTTTACTAAAATAAACAACGGCACAGTGAACACCTTTGTACATGGCCCATAAGCACAACTGCAAGTATTTCTCTAGGTTATATACTGAAGAGTAGATCTCGGTCCTAGGATACATACATATTCAACAATACTCAATACGGACACATTTTCCAAAACAATTCTACCAATTTACCCTCCCATTAAGTAGTCTGTGAGTGTTCCCTTTGCTGCACGTCACTAATGCTTGGTATTGTCCGCCTTCTTAATTTTAGCCATTAGTATGGAAATGAAATGGTATCTCGTTTTGGATATAATTTGCATTTCCCTGGTTACTTGTGCAGCTGCATATCTTTCTATGTGTTTTCTGGCTTTTGAATTTCCTCCATCATAAATTGCCTCTTCATAGCCTTTGCTCATTTTTCTGTTGGGCAGTTTGTGTTTTTCTTATTGCTTCATGGTAGTTCTTTGTATATTCTGCTGGGTATGATTCTCTGTCTGTTATTATGGACATTGCAAATATCTTCTCCTGGTTTGGGTTTTCTTTTCATTTTGTCATTAGTTTTTTTTGTTTTTTTTTTTTTTTTTTGGCTGTGCCGCGTGGCTTTCGGGATCTCAGTTCCCTGACCAGGGATTGAATCCAGGCCACGGCAGTGAAAGCCCAGAATTCTAACCACTAGGTCACCAGGGAACTCCCAGGAAGTTTGTGATTTTTAACATAACTGGTTGCACATACTGGCCTTCTCTGTTAGGATTTGCTCTTTTGCGTCATGTTCAAGTCATTTCCTACGACTTGTATGTACATTAAGTCTTGTTTTTCACATTTAGGTCCGTGATCTATCTGGAATGTATTGTTTGTGGATGGTGTAAAGTAGGGATCTAATTTTACTTGTACCATATGGGTAGCCATATGATTGTTTATAAGGAGCCTGCAATGAGAAAAACTAAGTATACATTTCACAAGGACAAGTTCACCCCCAGACACAAACTTTAGTATTATGAGAACTTACTGCATAAAAAAGGAGTGATGATCACAATTAAAGTGAAAAGAAATCATTTATTCAATTAACATATTTGGCCGCTTGAAGAAAAAAAATCTGTTTAGCTACTGGAATCACATTATGCATCAAACTAAATTCCAGAGGGAGTTAAATATAAAAGCTGAGTTCATTAAGGACCAGAAAACTATATTAATAAATATCTGTGACTCTTTTGATGGGGAAGGAAATAGCAATAAAAAAAAAAAGATGTTAAACTACCAAGAAGTAAATAAAATAAATGTGTGAGATCTTTATGAAGAAATATTAGAAATGCTGCCAGGGAGCATAAAAGGAGACTTCATGGAAAAACACCCTGCTTTTAGAAAGGAAATATAATGTATTATTATAAAAATTATTTTTTCTTAAATTATACATTTAATGCCACTCCCCTAAATACAAACATGAGTTTTTCAAGTACTCAAGCTGACTTTAACGTGTATATTGTAAAATAGATATGAAGAATAACCAAAACAATTCTGACCAAAGATGAGTAATAAGGGAGGACTCATGTCTATTTCATATTAGAACATATTACAAAGATTTATAATTGTTGAGATGGTTCTTGGCAAATATCTGGAGGATTGGGGTCTCACTATGAGAAGTCCTGGGATTCTTCAGCCTGCCAGAGACTTAGAACGAAAGCCCCAATTTTTATCTTTACCAGACTTCTGCCCAAGGTAGTGAATTCACATTCTCCCTATGGCTATGCACTCACCCAGACAGGCTTCTCCTGCTTCACGTGCTCTGTGCTTATCAGAATTACAAACACTGGACCTAGGTCTGAAGTGAAGTTCCTGGACCAGCATCAGCAACATCAGCATCACTTGGGAGCTTGTCAGAAATGCAGTATCTTGGCCCCTCCCCAGACCTAAAATCAGAATCTGCATTTTAACCAGAGCCCCTGGGGACTTTTATGCACCTTAAAGTTTGAGACGCTTATATATTATTAGACCACCCTTCTTGTCAGCGGAATAAAATTACCTATCACTCCTCCCTGACACACACACACACACACACACACAATTTATTTTAGTTGAACTAAGGCTTATTTCAAAAGCGTTCTTTTGTGCTCAATTTAAATAAAAATCACCAGCCACTTCTGCCCCTGACTTATTTTTTTATTTTTTACTTTTATTTTTAATCTCTCTTTTAGGACATGTCCCCACTGGTCTAAAATGCCATCCCGACCAGGAGCATCTGGTTTACCCTCTGGGTTGCACGATCCTTGTTCAGGCACTAAATACTCAGGAACAGAGCTTCCTACACGGTCATGGCAACAATGTCTCCTGTGTGACCATCTCCAAGAGCGGAGTTTACATTGCTTCTGGACAAGTCACATTCATGGGCTTCAAGGTGAATAAACTAAAAAATCATTCATTCTGAATAGATTTAGCAGTGCCTCCCAAGAAAAACTGTCCACTTCAGAATAGCTCTGTGCTACCCTGTTTATACCCTTCCTCTTCCTTTGACCTCTCTCGGAACTCATTTTCATCCTATCAGGCTGAGAGCGGAGGAACCTGGTGGTTTTATACCCGATGTTGCAACCTGTGACTGGTAATGCTCAGAAACAAATGTCCCTGCTTACAACTGTTTCCATCTTGTTGCGGTCATGTTTGTAAGACCTGCTCTAATTTCTAGAAAAGTGACAAATGATTATTTCTCACGGAGAGGGGTAGCTATCCCTTCCAGTTCTTTCAAAGCCTGTCTATGATCTGACAGTGTATTCTTGCTCCCAGGCGGATATCATTTTGTGGCACTATAAGAAAAGGGAGCTGATTGCTCGGCTATCACTTCACAAGGGCAAAATTGAAGCTCTGGCCTTTTCACCAAATGATTTGTACTTGGTATCACTAGGAGGCCAAGATGATGGAAGGTAATGAACTAAGCATATTTACCTATTTAACGCCATGCATATTTCTAGATGTGTTAAGTACCCTCTCCTTTCTAACATTCTCTGTTTGCCCATCTGTAGCGCGTGTGTGGTGTGAAAAGGCTATGACGAAAATACCATGGGATGCTGATTCTCAAGCCTGGCAGTGCATTGAAATCAACTGGGAGCTTTAGAAAATTACTGATGGTTGGCTCCACTTTCAGAGACTTTGATCACTTGGCCTTGGCTTTAAGAGTTAGAAAGACTTCCCAGGTGATTCTAATGTGCAACTAAATCGAGAACCATTGCTGTAAAAGATGACATCATCTTGTCATCATCATTCTCATCATAGACAACAGCTAATTTTTTTTTTTGAGCACTTAATATGGGGTAGGTGTGTGCTGAATAACTTAACTTCATTATCTCATTTAAGCCTCATGACAACTCCATGAGGTGGGAGCTATTGGGACCATATGACTGATGAGGAACTAAACTCACCAGCGGCTAAGTAGCAGAGCTGGGGGACAAACCCTGGCAGTGTGACTCCAGAGGTGGCATTTTAAATTTTTTAACTTGCCTCACCAAGACATGATCTTGGCCCTCAAGGATCTCACAGTCAAGTTTAGTAGGGAGAGAATACATACAAATGAAATTGTGGGGGGGAAAGTATTTCAAAGCATTATATTAGGAATAAAAATCAATGTAGTACATATTCCTTTATTAATGCTAAAGGAACATCATCTATAGAAGAAAAATAACACCTGAGGTTTGTGTAGGATTTAACACTTTGGTGCACTTTCACAGATATTTTCTTGTTTGATATCCACAGGTTAATTACAATGGAAATTTACATTTGTGTGTACTTGTATATTGACAGTTCTCTTAATATATAGCAAATCAACAAAATCATCACGAGATTTCCCCCTTTCACGGTCATTCCCTTGCCATGTAAATAATCAGACTTCCCTGGCTTATCCCCATTTGACTGTTTTTTTTTTTTTTTTGGAAGAA
Source organism: Platanista minor (assembly GCA_004363435.1). Classification (NCBI taxonomy): domain Eukaryota; kingdom Metazoa; phylum Chordata; class Mammalia; order Artiodactyla; family Platanistidae; genus Platanista; species Platanista minor. The sequence goes on from RJWK010012140.1 coordinate 25,970, forward strand.
ATGCATCCAGAAATCAGCTATTAACATTCTTAGCTCAACTTAAGGCAGTTGTTTTCAATCTTGCGTGCACATTGAAATCACCTGAGGAAATAAGACCCCTGATGCCTGGGTCCCAGCCCCAGAGGCTTTTCAAGCTTGGCAATTATCACCCCCACCCCCAGACCCTGCCGAAGATTTGCTAAGGCTAGGCCTCGGGGGGAGAAAAAAACGGCTCCTTAACCAAGATTAATCTGCAAAACTGTCATCTTTGTAATTTTAAGCTTGATTTTAGGCTATCGAAGATTTGCTTACGGAAAACTGGAGATGTTGAGAGAAACATTCTCAAGAAAGTTTCTTCTCGAAAGAAAAACAAATTTTGCTGTACTAGGAAAATGCAACATGCCCATCCCTGAATAGTCACGGTGGTGAGGAGCATGGGGTCCTGTTGACTGCTTTTGGATAGTCATGGGTCAACCCTGACTGTGTGGGAGGGTCCATTCTACCCAAACCACCTGGCATCTACACAGAGGGGGAGAAACAGAAGGGATGCTGGGAACTAGAGTAGACACTCTAGAATTTGCATATGCATACATTTTGAATATTTTGTAACCTATCTGTGAAGTTTTTGCATTAATGTTATTGTACTATCAGTGTTGTACTACAACCTGCTTTTGACTAACTTTATACCAAGGATATCTTCTATGTGTATATATGTAGACATACATATCACTGTTTGCAACAACTGTACGCTAGTCAATTGTATGGCTATGCTGGCGTTTATTTGGCCAGCTATCTACGTTGGTGCCTTTTATTTATTTTTAAATCTTAAACTTGTTTTTAAAAAATTAAAGCTATACCTGTTCATGGTTTACAAAGCAAGTGTGTTGTCCTGCTATGCAGAAGGATTCAAAATTTGTATCCCCTCCACCATGAAGAGTTCTACTGTCCAGAGGCACTTGGATTCTTTTTTTTTACAGCCCTATTGAGATACACTTCACATACCATGAAATACACCCATTTAAGATGTACAGTCAGGTGGTTTTTAGTATAGTGGTTAGTTGAGTGGGGTTTTTTTTGCCAGAATACTTCCCCAAGGACATTTTTTACGTGTTATATCGTGCAACCTTTGCCACAATCAATTTTAGACCATTTTCAACACCTCAAAAAGAAACCCAGTGCCCATCAGCTGTCACTCCCAATTCCTTCTCCACCACTGCCCCTGCCCTAGCCTCAGGCAACCACTAACCTACTTTCTGTGTGTATAGATCTGCCTGCTCTGTATGTTTCACATAAATGAAATAATACAGTATGCAGCCTTTTGTGACTGTTTTCACATTCTATGGATATACCACATTTTCCTTATCCATTCATTAATGTATAGACTTTTGGGTCATTTCCACTTTCAGGCTACTATTTTTTTTTTTTTTTTTTTTGCGGTACGCGGGCCTCTCACTGTTGTGGCCTCTCCCGTTGCGGAGCACAGGCTCCGGACGCGCAGGCTCAGAGGCCATGGCTCACGAGCCCAGCCGCTCCGCGGCATGTGGGATCTTCCCAGACCGGGGCACAAACCCGTGTCCCCCGCATCGGCAGGTGGACTCTCAACCACTGAGCCACCAGGGAAGCCCTAGGCTACTATTAATAATGGTGTTAGTTAGGAACATATGCATACAAGATTTTGTGTGGATGTGCATTTTTATTTCTCTTGGGTATGAGGTTTTAACAGTCTTTTTTGATATTGGTTCATCTAGTTTTTTACAACTTTTAAGTGACATGCCTCTCAATTTTTCCATGTTAGGTGGTATCTATCAACTTCCTACTAAGAAAAAGAATTCATAGCTCTCATACTATCTCCTCCTTCCCCCTTCCTGGCGATCTTGGTTATACCTTGATTTAGACCACCTGTAATAATTCATTCCACATGTAGAAAATTTGGGGAACGTAGGTGGGCGTGTTTTTACATTAACCAGGTTTGTACCATCTGCATTCTTTTTCTTTAATACTCTGATCCCAGTGTTTAATGTAACACCCCCCACACACACATTTTTGATATCATTAAGCAAACACTACTCAGTTTAGGACTAAATTGTATGACCGTACTCAGAAAGATGGAAAGGTAACCTACAACCGCACTTCTCAAAGTGTGGTCCCCGGACCACCAGCATCAGTGTCACCTGAGACTTCTACTAAGCCCTCCAAGTGAATCAGCTACATGTTCAAGTTTGAAAACACGCCTATGTCATCCCCTTTACTGCTCCTAATTAATGAATTTTTTTTTTTTTTTTTTGCTGGAATACTACCCCAAGGAAATTTTTTTACAAGAGATAAATGAGTGGTAAACTTTTATGCCCTGCCTGTCTGAAAATCTCTTTAGATTTAGCATCAAACTTGATTGACAGGCTGATGGTTTTCCAGCCTCACAATCATTTTCCTTCAAAACTTTAAAAATGTCACCCATTTATCTTCTAACCCAGTGCGATTGAGGAGACGTCTGGGGGGCAGAGGGGCAGTGTAATTCTTTTGTTTCTCTTTAAATAACCTTTTTATATTTTTTCCTTCTAGAACCGCTAAGAGAGCCGTTTCTTATTTTGAAAGCCTGTTTTCCCCTGACTCTCTTTGTCCTTTCGTCTGGGCAGTGTGGTGGTGTGGAGCATAGCCAAGAGAGACGCCATCTGTGGCAGCCCTGCTGCCGGCCCCAACGTTGGGAATGCCACCACGGTCATCTTCTCCAAATGCTGCGATGAGATGTTTGTCACTGCTGGAAAGTACGCATCTGCTGTCAAGGTGTCCAGAATTTGTAAATCACTCGATTTGCTTGCACAGAAAACATGGTCATTCCACTTAGGGTGAACATGGTTTTCATCCTGGAAAAAGAACTGCCATCTTAATTTTCATAATTTGGGAATCATTAAAAATCCTTTTAGCTGAAAGTCTTTTTAAATATGGTTATTTGACCATTCTGTGCTTCCTACCAAAAAGGTTCTGCTGATCTGCTAAACCCATTTCGGGCTCTGGTCTGTTTGTTACAGATAACACATTGCCCCCAATCAGTGCTCACAGGGTCACTTGCCCAGTTGCACCGATCCACTTACTGGTTGATGTTTCTTACCACCTGTGCTTAATTTAGATCTCGTGAAATGAGAGTTTGCAAATGAACTGCACCAGCAAGTTTCAAACATTTGACTATCAGCCATATGCGATCATTTCTGGTAGGGTCAGCATCAAGCAGCTGAGCAGGTGGGGTACCACACTGAAGGTCTGAACAGAGGCCTACATCTGTCTAACAGAAGAAATTAATTTACAGGTTCACCTATCAGAGCCCTGTTTGGAGTTTGACATGAAAGTTAAACCTACATAAAAGCATCCTCTTTTGGGCTTCCCTGGTGGCGCAGTGGTTGAGAGTCCGCCTGCCGATGCAGGGGACACAGGCTCGTGCCCCGGTCAGGGAAGATCCCACATGCCGCAGAGCGGCTGGGCCCGTGAGCCATGGCCGCCGAGCCTGCGCATCCAGGGCCTGTGCTCCGCAACGGGAGAGGCCACAACAGTGAGAGGACCGCGTACCGAAAAAAAAAAAAGCACCCTCTTTCATGTCACATACCAATTTGCAGGTCAGAAATCTGAAGGTAGGGTTGAAGCATATGTTGGTTGGAATGATCCTTTTCAGCCCACCTGTGGTCTCCCATCTGTGAAAGGCGCATGTCATTCCTTACTTTTCCAGCCAGAATAAAGAATCTGTGCTGTTTCCTGCCCCCACCTTGTGACATCCGGCATGCATCTGTTCTGTGGCTAATTACAAGGAAGGATTTATTCAGAGGCCATGAAACTAACTGGCTGGCATGAAAGCCAGCCCCGAAGGAGAGAATCTTATCAGGACAGTTCTCTGATCCTAAAGCAGCTGACCACGTCCTACCCTGACTCCAGGGGGGTCACTGGTGGCTGTGGAGCTCTTCAGCTCCCTTCAGGTTTGCAGAGTCGTTTGCCTAAAACTTTCATGGTGGGTGGGGTTTATCTGCTCTTCCACAGGTGACTGAGCAGCAGGCATCAGCCCATTCTGATGTCTGATGATAATGTTTCTCCAGGAGTCAAAACCTGAATTTAAATTAAAAAAAAAAAATTTTTTTTTAGGACAATCTTTATTAGAGGTCTACTTTAATTTCTTGTAACATTGGCAACTGAGAAAAAGTTAGCACTCTTAAATAATATTTCTGGTATGTACCCATAATACACTGGATTCTCCGTGATGGTCCCAATTTCAGGTATTCCATTATACTGACCCCCATGAGATGTCCTGCAAATTCCAGTATTTCAGCGTCCAAATGACCTCTACCAGAGAGGCCATGGAAAAGCTGATTTTTTTTCTTAGTTTGCAAAGTACATTCAAAATATCAATACTATCGAGCACTTACTAATATGTGCGTGACTCTGGGTGCTAAAAGAAAAAAGGAAAACTAAACTTGATGAACTATATTTTAGCATTAATCTTTTCTGCCTTAAGATATTAGCTGAAGTCTTTGTGATGTTAAGCATGATATTTTTATACAGGTATTCAGAGTAACTTAACATATAATGATAAATAGCAGCTATGTGCCGAGTCTCATCTGAGGTGCTGATGTTGTTTGACGTTTAGCTGCCCTGTCTCATTTCTCTTTCCTTGTAGACAGGATTCTCCATAAGGTAGTCCTTCCTTTTAAAATTTTTCCTCACAACTCCATACCTTGAAAGAAACATAACTTGATGAATTTTGGTGTGCTTTACTTACTTGTTTATTCGTATGTCTCTGTTTTCACCAGTAGATAGAGTATTCGCTTCAAAGTGAGAGAGAGCTGGGTGTGAATCCTTGCTCTGCTGTGTATAGGCTCCGCGTTTCCTCATTTGGAGAGTGGGGGGATCATAAAACCTATTTAACAGGGTGGTTGTGAGCATTGAATGGAATACAATCATCCCTCGGTATCCCTGGGTTATGCATCCGCAGATTCAACCAACTGTGGATCACGTACTATGTTTAGATCTGCAGTTGGTAGAATCTGCGAGTGCGGAATAGCAGATGCAGAACCAGTGGATACTGAGGAGGTCCACCTATGGGCTATGAGCATGCGTGGATTTTGGTGTCCGCTGGCGGGTCCTGGAACCATTCCCCCGTGGATACCAAGGGACGACTGTATCTTGGGTAGATCACCAGGCTGTAACAAATCCCCCGAAATACCTAGCTCTCTTCCTTTCAGCTTCTCCTTCAAGGCACTGCAGAAAACAGAGAAGAGATGAAATATCTGTTAAATGGGTATCCATTTGATCGTGGGTTTCTTTTCTCCAGTGGGACAATTCGAGTATGGGAACTGGATCTCCCAAATAGAAAGATCTGGCCAACCGAGTGCCAAACACGACACATGAAAAGAATAGTCATGAGTATCTCAGTGAGTATTACTCTAAGTGTTATTTCAGGTAGCTGTTAGTGCAAGTTCCTATTAACAGTACTGACCAAGATAGGTGTCTGTACGTGTACGCATGTGTGTGTACGTGTGTGTAGGTACACATACCTAGGGCTAGGGGTGGGGAGGTGAGGTCTGGACGTGGGGAACATTGACTGAGGAGGCAGAGGTGAGGGAGCTCCCATGAGAAGCTGGAGAGGCTGCCTAGACGCAGCTCTGGGGAAATCTGTTTCAGTGTGACCTGAACTGCCATCAGACCCCAGGAACCTGCCTCACCTGGAGGGAAGCAACATAGCCAGGAGGTACTCAGAGCCCCCAGCACCTCCTTTCGCCACTTATGTTATTTCTGCACCAGAAATAAAGTTTCTGACAATGAAACTCCTTGTTGAAATGCAGTTTCCTCCATAAGGAGGAATTATTCATATGTTTTTAAGGTGGATTCAAATGTTCATGCATATAACCCCATTCTCCACTGACTAGTTCCTCTTGTTTAATGCATACTCATTTTATGAATGTAGACTTTGAAATAAGAGATAAAGCAAATGCACATTCTCTCTGGAGGAGCACACTTTCTCCCTAGTAGCCCTTCGGAGGTGTCTCGGGATGTGCAGGCTAACAACAGACACGGGTCAACTTCCGGTGAAATGCACAGGCTGCTTGGAGTCTAATGTTTCCTCCAGTTCTGAGTTTGGCCCTATTGTGCTCCCCTCGAAGCTGTTCTTACCCATCTTTGAGTCTGAGGAGACAGGAGTCGCCATAAGGACCTTTGTAGGTCTTTTTAAAAAAAAAAAAACTTTTTATTTTATATTGGAGTATAGTTGATTAACAATGTTGTGATCGTTTCAGGTGTACAGCAAAGTGATTCAGTTATACATTTTCCCATTTAGGTTGTTACGTAATATTGAGCAGAGTTCCCTGTGCCCTTTGTAGGTCACGGTGGGGTTCAGAGAAAGCTCACCCCCTCCCTGATCAGGGGCTTGTGCACATCACTGGGGAAAACCAGGTCTTCAAATTTCGTTTTCCCTCTGATCTCCAGATGGCCGATGATGATAGCTTTTTCTACCTCGGCACCACCACTGGAGATATTCTAAAGATGAGCCCTAGGACCAAGCTGCTGGCAGACACTGGGCCTGCCAAGGACAGATTCAGTCTGGTGAGTAGAGACCATCAAAGTCTGCTCTGCCCTAACATTTTCTAGTGATTTCTTCCTGCCACTGTGGGCACAGACTTCTGTTAAGTGTCTGTGGAGAAAAAATGACAAGCCTGGGATGGACCCAAGGCCACACCTAAATTTGCAAAGTTAAGTTGATTAGTTCTCTCAAGCCCTCCTCCCTGGTTTATATTCAGGGCAGAGGTATTCCTACGTGTCCTCAATTAGGGATCAGAATCACACCTTTTTTTCCCTCATCTTCAAAGCTCAGGGCCTGTGGCTTTGTGATTTGTAACCACATTGGTTCCAGCATTTGGGCAGACTAGTTGCCATGTGTAAGAGACATGTGCTCTTTCATTTACAAGACTATATATCATTTTTTTTTTCTAATTGGATAACCAGATCTTAGATTTTAGCCTCAGCTGACATTTTGTCATGAGCAAGACATAGAAATTGTTCATTGTTTATATTTGCAGAATTCCTAACAATTCAGGTTAGAAGTCCAGTGAGAGATTTTGATATTTAAACCAAAATAAAAAGCCTACAATCAAAGGGCAATTGGACAGACTAAGTGCTGTTATTTCCAGTGCCCCGGAAAGTTACAAGGGCTGTTTCTACTAAACTTTGAATTTGAAAGCTGCCAGGTTCTGCACCTGCCTGCCTCATGTCTGGTAATAGAACAGAAGGTTCTAACTAAGCTTAGATACATTTCCACTTAGCCAATAGTCCCAAGAAGCTTTGAAATATTGCACCATGTTCCTGGGAAGACATTAGAGTTTTCTTAATCACATAGCCGTTTACTATTCCAGCTTTTAAGGAGATGCATAAGAATGAGAGAAAGCTCTAGTATAGGTAGAGAAGAGTCTAGAAATAACCCCACAGGAGATCAAGGTATAGTCCAAACCAGTGTTTTTCAAATTATTTTTAGGAGAGGGATTCCAATATATTCAACAGATGAAAGCAAAGCAGATCAGGTTAAAGGAGAGAAAGGCTGAGAGCCCTGCCAGTTCTGACTCCTGAGATACCTCCAAAGGGCTCCATAAAAGACTATGTGAAAATTCTGATCTGGATATTTTTGCCTCCCCACCACTTGGGATGTAAGTGCCTCTCCAGAAAAGATGCTGACTGTCTTAGTGTTCCTCAAACCTGTGGCACTTAAGTCTCCTATGGATGCTTTAATACCTAATTCAGGTCCAATGGTAAATTCCATAAAGCAATGTTTCCAAGATGCCTTTTACACAAGTGGAAAAAAAATAATTCTTTTAGGACAAAGGGATAGGAGGTATCACTGAAGACATTTGGTTTGAATATCAAGTAATCTCAGGCAGTTACCCATTTTGAAACTCTACTGAAATGTTTGCTCTATGTGTTGTAAGTCAATTATACTTCAGTAAAAAACAAAAAACTAAACACAAACAAACAAAAAAATGTTTGCTGTGTGGTTAGAAAGATAAAGAATTGGAATGGTTTCAAATGGACATACAGCACTATTAGGCATACAGCACTAAAATGAAGATGAGGGGCTTCCCTGGTGGTGCAGTGGTTGAGAGTCCACCTGCCAATGCAGGGGACACAAGTTCGTGCCCCGGTCCGGGAAGATCCCACGTGCTGCGGAGCGGCTGGGCCCATGAGTCATGGCCGCTGGGCCTGCGCGTCCAGAGCCTGTGCTCCGCAATGCGAGAGGCCACAGCAGTGAGAGGCCCGCCTACAGAAAAAAAAAAGAAAAAATTAAGAAGATGATGATCATCATAATAATAATTTAAACAACAGTACATACTCAGTAAATGTTGAGGGGTCAGACATGGAGCATAGCACCTTTCTTGTACTCTCAATGGATCCTCACTGCAGTCTGATGAGATATAGGTACCACTGCATCCCTGCTTTACAGATGAGGAAAACTAAAGCACATGCCATTTAAGATCTCATGGCTAACAAGCAGTAGAACTGCTATTGGAAGCCAGGCAGACTGGCTCCAGAACCTGTGCACTTGAACAATATCATCTATAGTTTCAAAAAAGTTTATTTAGAAATTACACGTATGTAACTTCGAAGCTCTGTGAAACCCTTTAGCCCTTGCTTCCCTAAGTCCCTGAACAAATGCTAAAAATATTTAGCATTCAGGGTTGTCTCCTCATGGGCCAGGCATTCATCCCGTGGTCCTGCTCCAGCACTTTTGGAGCTGGGGGTGGGATACAGGAGAGGGCAGCATGCAATTCTGGTTCATGCCTTCATATTCCTGAGCCTTGGTTTCCCTTCTCAAGCATCATGGAATGCGTTTTGAGCCAGAACAGGCCAAATTCAATTTAATGTAACTTGAAGGGACGTAATATTTGCTTTATAATATCCCAACTTCATTAAGACACAAACCTATCAAGTCACTAGCTATATTATTATTGAGTGTTTTAAAATAAAATATTGGGGGCCTTCCCTGACGGTCCAGTGGTTAGGACTCCACGCTTCCACTGCAGGGGGCATGGGTTCGATCCCTGGTCGGGGAACTAAGATCCTGCCTGCTGCGTGGCTTGGCCAAAAAAAAAAAAAAATTAAATTAAAAAAAAGAAGATATTGGTCATGCACATTTTCAGATTAGAACTTCATAGAGGGTGATATAAAATGACCATCATACGTCCCCAGACTTTGAAGATGGCTTTGACTTTAAATATGTTTCCTATTACTGGTAAGATTACAGACTGAATGCTTTAGTTCAGACAATATAGTCACCAAACAATGAGTCTCCTGTGCTTTCTTCGGATTTCAAATACAGTCTCTTTGCATTCTAAAGATTAGGTTCTGGTGAAAACAGTGGCAACTGAGGAACTGATGTTGCTGTGGCCGTGCTTATGTCTCTGCGCTAACTGCATTTGGGTGGATAGAAAGTGTTAATTTTTAATATATTCTGAATGGACAGGTGGTTTTAAAGGCAAGAAGCTTGGTGCAGCATGTTTGCTCCTTGCAGGACCAGGAGGGCTACTTCCTGGCACACGAGCTTGTTGTTGGCACCAAGGCATCTTAGCCAGACTGGGGGTGCATCCCAGGCAACACCTTCCTTAGCTTCATCCAGGGCAGCATCAGCATGGCCCTGGCCATGCCCATTGTGTCAGGTCACGCATAGATTCTTTTTTTTTTTTTTTTTTTTTTTGTTGCGGTACGCGGGCCTCTCACTGTTGTGGCCTCTCCTGTTGCGGAGCACAGGCTCCGGACGCGCAGGCTCAGCGGCCATGGCTCACGGGCCCAGCCGCTCCGCGGCATGTGGGATCTTCCCGGACCGGGGCACGAACCCCTGTCCCCTGCATCGACAGGCGGACTCTCAACCACTGCGCCACCAAGGAAGCCCCACATAGATTCTTAATGATGAAACCATTTGGCCTTTTTCTTAATGCTCTTTCTCCCTCTAGGGAGTGTCAGCTATCAGGTGCCTGAAGATGGGGGGTTTATTGGTGGGCTCTGGAGCCGGATTGCTGGTCTTCTGTAAAAGCCCCAGCTACAAACCCATCAAGTAAGTTCCAGACTCCACAGGGTTTGGATGGCGAGAGACCCCCTAGAGGGAGGTTTGCTTAAAGCCGGGAACTAAGTGATATTGGCAAAGTGATATTTGGTTAAAGAATCTCATCTTAGAGGGAGGAGAGATGGGGATATATGTATATGTATAGCTGATTCACTTTGTTATAAAGCAGAAACTAACATGCCATTGTAAAGCAATTATACTCCAATAAAGATGTTAAAAAAAATAAAGAGAGAAAATAAATAAAGAAAAAATAAGATGTGTCTTTGCCCACCCAGAACTTACAGTCTGGTTTGGGGATAAGGTAGACAAACATGAAAAAGTCACTAGAATACAAGATGATATATAAATACAATCTCATGGTCCAGATAAAGTAAAATATATAATGAATGTTGCAGAGAAGATCAGAGAAGGGAGTGATCTTGTTGGGATGGAAAGACACTTCCCAGAGGAGCAGAGGCAGCACTTGAACTTAGCTTCAACAGAAGCCAGATACCCCTAGACATGCTCCACATGGCCTCTGAGCTCTATGTAGACGGATGTACATTGGAGAAACGAACATCACCTGTTTTCATGCAGATGAATCTGTATTGAGCGCTTGCTATGTACCAGGCACTCTTTTAGGTGCTTGGGGAATCAATGAACAAAGCAAAGAAAAAAGAAGGAAAAAAACCTTCCCTACCCTCATGGAGTTTACATTCCAGCAGGAGGGAGATGACAATAAATAATAAACAAAATAAACATGTACATGGTATTAGAGAGTGATGAGTACCATGGGGATAAATGAGTAGCTTGTGGAGGAGGGGGGTTAGGTTTTGAAGCAGACGGGACAGGTTGCAACTTTAAATTCAGTGCTCAGTGTAGGTCTTATGGAGAATATATTGGGACCAGTTTTGTGTTTGTATGGAAGGGAATAAAAAAAAGGGGGAGGCAACTTCAGACCAGTGTTGGGTAGACTCTGGACCCATGAGGTGAGTATAGGAAATTAACTCTTTCATTTTTTAACCCCTTGTTTTTAATACACAAATGGTCCCACTGTAATGAAGATAATTAGACTCAAAGTAATTATTACAAGGTCGGTGCTATAAATGTCTCCAGAATAACCCTGTGTGCCAGCAAGCCTCAAATTGGATACTGTGATTTCCTTCTCCTTGGGTTTGTAGATTGAGGAAGCATCTCCCAGGAGAGGTCATGGAGGTTAGAAAGGGAACTCGGATGCTTGTACAGACGGCTGGGGGTCAGAGGTCCTGGCCTTGCCCCTATAGCCCTGGGAACCCTAGCACCTTGTATTCTTTGCAGCCCAGATGCCAAGGGCCAGTGTTTCTCAGCTGCCCTGTATGGGCTCATATAGGGTTACCTCCGTTATCTCCAGCTGCAACCCTATAAAGGAGGAATTATTCTGCGGTTGAGTAAACTGAGGCCCAGAGGTTTCTAACTTATCCAAGAGTCACAGAGCTCTAGTTAGTGAAGGAACTGGGATATGACTTGGGTTCTGTCCTTTCCCCCTTAACTGTTCTGTGTCCCACCAACAAATGACTCTTTGTAAAATACTTCTTTTCCCATGCTCGCTCCCTGCACAAGAACCCTCACTGTATTTTCATTGTCAAAACTAAGTTAGTTGCAGAGCAAGGTTGGGTTTTGAGGGCCTCGTTCATTTATATATTCTTTTGTTAAGAAAGCTCATACTCAGTAAACATTTGGGGAGCAGGGGGATCTGAAATATCTGAAAGGTGGAAGAAGAAAAAATAACCCCTGAAAGTTCTGGCAAACATAGCCACTATTAACATTTTGTTATTTCTTCTTGCCCATGTTATTCATATACATTTTTAAAGAATTGTACTTTTTAATATATAAACTTTTATATTCTGGTCTTTTACTTAATGCAAACATCATAAATAGTTTCAATATGACTACATGATCTTTTATGGTGGTAAAATATGTATACTCCATAACCTTTTAAACATGGTTTTAGTGGCCAGGCGAATACTTTTTGAAGTCACTGCTCCATAGATCATTTAACCATTCCAATACAATTGGATACTTAGGTTGTTTCCAACTTTTTACCCTTTTAAATAAGGTTATACTCACATTCTTTGACATAAAGGGTTTTTCCCCTGATTTTAGGATTATTTCCCAGAAATGGAATTAATAAAGTGTTTAATTAATTGGCATGGTCATTTGTGCCCACTTGATTGCCTGGAATGTTCCCTCTATCTAAATCCTACCTGTGTTACATGACCCATTTCAGACCATTTCACAGATAAGGTCCCCTGACTATAGTAGGCCATGTGGGCCTCTCCCTTTGTTGACCATGGGCACTTAATATTGTAACCCCTGCCTTTCCAATTATGCCACCTCCTCAAAGGCATGTCCCAGGTCACACGCCTGAAATGTGTCCTCTGTAATGCTTTGGACAGTTAATAAATACTCATCAATTGAGGAAATCTGCTTCTCCTTTTGCAAGGAAAATCCAGTTGCAAGGTGGCATCACTTCTATCACACTTCGAGGGGAAGGACACCAGTTCTTTGTAGGAACAGAAGAGTCACACCTTTATCGTGTCAACTTCACAGATTTCAAAGAGACTCTCATTACAACTTGTCACTTTGAAGCTGTTGAGGACATTGCCTTTCCATTGTAAGTAGAAGACAGTAAAAATGATAAGAACAAGGAGATTTGGTGCTGTGTGCAAGGAAATGTAATTTTATTAATATACTTTCAATACCAACTAACATAATCGATCATAAGTCATAATAAATTATTTTTTCTCCCGAAATTTTTCTATTGTAGTGAATTATTTTAATAGGCTTTCTATTGCCTTTACCAAACAGCTACATTCATTTCATAATTCAAATTTGGGCCTCTTTAGAATGTTGGCTTTTCTAATAAATCCATCATGGAAATGGTGAAGAGACTGGCAAAACTTTTCTATGTTTCCCCACTGCTGTCTGGAGAAAAGCTGAGTAGTGCCTTTTTTCAAACATCTTTCAAGTCATTTGTTTGCACCTCTTGGGTCTTCCAGATTTGGCATGCTTGATGGCAGTGGTCATAAGATTGAGTTCTTCTGGATCTCGTTGCTGTATATCTTGGTAAATCCCTCACAAATCCAGGGAAACAAATAACCATCAGCAGTTTTAATATCAAAAAGAGCTACAGTCATAGTTTGCCATTATTTGAATTCGAAACCTCTTTTGTCTTTGGTGAGATTTGTTCCATGAGGTTGGTCACAGTTTTTGCTCTGAACTTCCTCAGTGTTTCACTTGAATTTACAAAACTCAAAGTCATTGTTCTATAGGTAGCAAGACTCCCTTTGAAAACTTGATCCTTAAGTTCACAAAATGTAGTTTGGGTTCCATGAGTCTTTGTGATTAGGTTCTTCCAAATATTTCTAATAATGAAAATAGCTGGTGCTATTCACCTATTCCCATTAGGTGAATCTTTATTTGAAAATTGGTCATTTCCTTTCTGTATCACTTTTCCTCTCTTTTTCTAAGGAGCTTGGTAGAATCAATCTGTAAAATTATTTGGTCCTCGTGCCTTTTGTAAGGGTAAGTTTTTAAATACCTTTTCAACTTCTTATGTAGTCTTTATTTAGGTTTTGTACTTCTTTCTTTTTTTTTTAACAGCTCTATTGAAATATAATTTACATATCATAAAGTTCACTCATTAGAGTGTACAATTCAATGGTTTTTCTAGGGGCATATTTACAGAGTTGTGCAACCATCACCATAATCTAATTTTAGAACATTTTATATCCCCCAAAGAAACATACTAGCAGTCACTTATTAAGCCTATAAGGTTCAGCTTTCAGCCACCTAAACTGAGCACAGTTGGTGAATGTACTGTGCTCAGCTAAAGTTAAAAAGGTAAGGGGCTTCCTTGGTGGCGCAGTGGTTGAGAGTCCGCCTGCCAATGCAGGGGACACGGGTCCGTGCCCCGGTCCGGGAGGATCCCACATGCCGCGGAGTGCCTGGGCCCGTGAGCCATGGCCGCTGAGCCTGTGTGTCCAGAGCCTGTGCGTCCGGAGCCTGTGCTCCGCAACAGGAGAGGCCACAGCAGTGAGAGGCCACAGCAGTGAGAGGCCACAACAGTGAGAGGCCTGCGTACCGCAAAAAAAAAAAAAAAAAAAGGTAAAAAGCTCTCTTAAAAAGGTAAAAAACTCTCAAATTGATCCCATGAGCTCTGTCCTCAAACACAAAATCTTAAAATTAAAAAAAGAAAGAAAAAGAAAAACAATACAATTTTTAAAAAGAAAAATAGTATCTTCTCTGGTCTCTGCCTGCTTTTTCTTCCTTTTGAGGTTTCCCCCCTACATGTAGAATTCAGCTGGCACACAGTAATTTGGGCAGTTTTTTAAAAAATTAATTAATTTATTAATTATTTTGTTGCACCACATGGCGTGTAAGATCTTAGTTCCCCAGCCAGGAATTGAACCCACACCCTCTGCGGTGGAAGCGCAGGGTCTTAACCACTGGACCTCCAGGGAAGTCCCTGCATTTCTTTTTTCTTTTTTAATAAATACATTTATTTATTTATTTATTTATGGATTTATGGCTGCGTTGGGTCTTTGTTGCTGCATGCGGGCTTTCTCTAGTTGCGGAGAGCTACTCTTCGTTGCGGTGCACAGGCTTCTCTTGCGGTGGTTTCTGTTGTTGCGGAGCACGGACTCTAGGTTCGCGGGTTTCAGTAGTTGTGGCTCACGGGCTCTGGAGCGCAGGGTCAGTAGTTGTGGCACACGGGCTTAGTTGCTCCGCCTCATGTGGGATCTTCCCGGACCAGGGCTCGAACCCGTGTCCTCTGCATTGGCAGGCGGATTCTTAACCACTGCGCCACCAGGAAAGCCCCGTCTTCAGGATTTT
>RJWK010012141.1:0-40878 GCA_004363435.1 Platanista minor
GGAAGAGGGAATAGGCACGCGCGTTAGTGCGGGATCCGGCCCGGGAGACGCCGCCCAGCCCGGCCCTGCCTCCACCTCCCCCAAGCGGAGCCGGCAGTTTCGTTTGCTCGGTGGATTCTGGAGCTCAGGTCCGTGGGTGCCTCGGTTTCGGAGTACGGCCCGAGCCAGGGCGCGGGGCGGGGCGGGGCGAGCGCTCGGATCCGCAAGTGAGTCAGGGATCCGCACCCCGCCGACTCATTTCTGCCACCCGGCCCGGCGCGCAATTTGCAATGCAAAGTCACTCCGCCTCCAAGCGCCCGAATCTGCCCCGGATTCGCAAGCCCTTGGGGCCTCACCCGCCCGAGGGCCGCCCCCCTCCGTCTCCCCGCTCCCACTTCGGCGGCGGAGCAGCGAGGGGAAGTTTTGCAATCCCGGACAAACAAACGCTGGTCTTGCACAGGCTTGAAAAAGTTTGGGGGGAATGAAGAGTGAGCGAAACCCAGGCCATCGCCCGTGCCTGAGGCGGGGCTCCGCGGGCTCTCGGGGGCGCGAGCTGCGAGGCCGTTTGCTCCACCGCGCCCGGCAGCCCTGCCGCCGACCCTCCCTCTTCCCCGCGTCTCGGCGCTTACCTTGCTGGGACGAGAGCTCAGTAGCCCCCTAACCAGCTGGAGAAATCGAGAAGCTCGCGCTCCGCGGGGCTCAGCGCGCCCTCACAGGCGCTGTCGTCCGACGAGTAGGCGGAGCGCGGGGACCCGGGCTCCGAGCTGTGCTCGCGTCCCGGGGACGACAAGGCGCAGGAGGGCGAGGCGGCGGCGGCCCCGGGTGGCCCGCGGGGCAGTGGGTGGCGCGCGGCTGGCGCCAGCAGCCCCCGAGCCAGCGCGGCGCGCACGGCATCGTGCTCGGCCAGCAGGCGCTGCAGCGCGCGAATGTACTCCACCGCCGAGCGCAGCGTCTCCACCTTGCTCAGCTTCTTGCTGGCGCCGCCCTGAGGCACGTGCTGCCGCAGCGCCTGGAATCCTAAGTTCACCAGCTTCACTCGGTTGCGCTCCCGCTCGTTGCGCCGCGCCACGGCCGCCGCTCCACTCCCGGTCTCCACCGCGCCTGGCCGCCGCCGCCGGCTGCAGCGCAGCAGCTCTGGGGACTCCGGTCGCCGCCGAGCGGCGCAGCAGCCCGAGACACCAGGCGCAGGGGGCGCGGGCCGGGGCAGCGCGCCGCTGTCCATCGCGCCCGCATCCACTCGCCCCGCGCCTCCTCCGAGTCCCTGCGCGCCGCAGGAAGGTGTGGGGCGAGGAAACCGAGGGCGGAGGAACGACGGTCAAGCCTCAGCGACGATCTGGCACCGTGCTGCCAAACGACGACCCGGGTTACGTGGTGCCAGGTCGTCTTGGGTCCGGAGACAACGAAGCGCAGGAGGCCGAGAGGTGGCGGGCAGTGCGCACCGGGGAGCGTGGGGCGCTCGTGACTCGCGCGTGCTGTCGGACGCTCCCCAGGTCTTCCCCGCGCGGCGCAGGCGGCTCGCTTTTAAATGTATAGATAACCCTCCTCCGCGCCGCCGCCGCCTCCTTTCTCACGCCCTCCTTCCCTTGCCTCGCCCTCCCGCCACGCTTCGTCCAACCCCTGGCGCACACAGCCTGCAAAGACCAAGCCGTGAGCGCGACCGCACCCCGTCCCTCGGGCACAGTCCGCAGGTCCCCAGTGGCTCGCGGCTCCCAGCAGGTGTCCAGTGCGCCCCCCAAGATGCAGTACGCAGGTCCCGTGTGCACATCGACCCCCAAGATTTTGTCCGCAGGCCCCTGGTGCGACCCCTGCCGCGCTCGCCTTTGGGGATACAGCAGGTCTAAGGCCACAGAGCACCCATCCCTGGGGCGCGTGAGACCCCGGGGACCAGCACGCGCCGACCAACCTGCGCCCACGCCCCGCCCCCTGCGGCCGAGGGGCGGGGGCCGGGGTTTCAGCCAGTGGCGGGCCGCCCGTTTGGCCAATCGCGGCGGGCGCCGCCCCACGCCCGGCCCCTGGGAGGAAACCTGTATGCCCGGCGCGTGGCTCCCGGGAGCGTCTCACTAACAAAGCTCGGCGCCTGCGCGGCCCCGCCCTGCCCCTCCCGGCGACCCGGGTGGGCGCGCACTCCCACGCGCGCTTGTACCTGGCCGGGCGCCCACCTGTTTATGACTCCAGCTGGCCTGCGAGAGGGGAACGCAGCCCTCCGGGCGGGGCGGGGCGGGGCTTGAGAGGTGGTGAAGGCCTGGCGCGCTTGGGTAGGGGGTTCAGGTTCCTGGGGCGCTTTTCCCCAACATCCCCCCACGCCCACTCTCTGCGGGTGGTTGCAGTGCGCCCCGGGCCTTGGGGAGCCTTGAAGCGGAGCGCCTGGAGGTTTGCACAGACCGCTTCAGAGCCGCGTGGCTGTCGGCCTGCCTCTTCCCTCCCCCTCCCCGCCCCCGCAGCTTCCTCTGCTTTCCACGTTCCCCCCAAATCTTCCTCCCTTCCTGGTCCAGTTCCCGCCGGCCGCCCAGCCGGCGGTGTGTATGCGCCTTCGTGGCCCCTCTTGCTCTTACTGCCACGCCTCCAGCACCATCCACCTACCCCCGCCCTGAGGTTGGCCTGTGGGGGAAGGTCGCTGGGGCCGCAGCCTTTCCAGAGTCTCCCAGGGGAGGTGAGGCGTCAAGAGACTTCCTCCCTGACCGATGGGGGTACATTTTGGGGTATGAGGGGGCAGGGACTTTGGAAGGGTGCACAATGCGCCGTTACTGGGAGAGTGTTGTCCTGCCCCGCGGCCTGGGAAGGCCAGTCAAGTGGCTGTGCCCTCCGGAGGCCATACCCAGCAGGTTTTTCCCGAAAAGTGACCAGACTCTCCTGGGCCAGGACCTCTGGGAATGGAGGCGGCCGGGGTGGGCGGGGCGCGGCCGGGCCCAGCTTCCTGGAGCCGACTTACTGTTCTGGGGGCGGGGGGACCCAGGACCCCTCCCAAGAAGTCCGCAGGGCACACGGGTGAGGATTTACTGCCCACCTCATGGCGCCCACCGGCTCCTGTTACCCTGCAGGATTCTCCTGGTAAGTCTGCTTGACTTTCCCGCTTTAGGAAGTTACCTGGAAGCCAGCACTTGCCAGGAGCAAGGGGCCCTGTTTGTCTTAGGAGGAAACTGACTCAGAAAGGACATGGAATGTGTCCACAGTCACACCTCTGGCCAGTGGAGCAATCAGGTAGGAATTGGGTCCCTGATTGAGTCCAGGTGGCCTGATCTTTTTCCCTTTCAGAGCGGAAGGCGTGGCTCACCTCTGCATCCTCTCTCTGGTCAGAGCCCACCTCCTCGTTCCCCGAGGGTTATTTGGCAAACCCCAGCCAGATGCTTGTCCTTCCTTCCCTGCCCGTGCCAAAGGTGCCAGGAAAAATCCCGGAGTCCTGCAAACAGGGCCCTGCCTGGACTTGCGCTGGGCCTCCAGGCCCTGGACAGCCTTGGGTGCTGCCTCTCCTCCTACCCCATCTCCTGGCCTCTGGCTTTGCTTCCTCCCGCCCATCCACTGCCTCGAAGCAGGAGGGACGTTACGGAGGCGAGTTGGATCATGCCTTGGCCCTGGGGATTAAGCCCTGGCCCCTCTGCTCTCTGCTGCCCCGCTGGCCTCCTGCTCAGCTTTGACGCCACATCAGCTGGAACCCTGCCCTGACCCCTCTGCCCTGTGCTCCACACAGTACGTCACTCATCACACCTGGGTGTCCATCGGAGGGCTCTGCACAGGCAGAAATGTGCCCTTCTCTGTGTCCACGGGACACCCGTGCCCGAGCCGTGCGTGACGCTGCTTCGCTAAGGGGACCTCACATCCAGCACAGAGGATCAGGAGACGGCGGCACTGGAGTCGGCCATTCGGGGGTCGGGAGGTGGCCGAGGGACGGAGGAACCCACAGCGTCCAGGCCCAGCTCTGCCACTGACCCTGAGGGGTCCCGTAGCCCAGTGTCCTGCTGCCCAAGAGGGGTATGCCAGCCTCTGCTCCAGGGGTGACCAAGGCTGAGCACTCGTCAGCTCGGAAATCACCTCGGGCTCCATGGGACTGAGGTGCAGACCCCTGAAGCTTGGGGTGCCCTGGGGACACACAAGGTCCAGAACGTGCTCTTCAGGGAGGCTCTGGATCCCCTTCTTGAAGCAATGGGAGTTGTCTGGACCCTCTGGGGCCTCCCCCATGGCAGACTGGACCAGGCAGAGGCCAGGCGAGCTCCATGCCCAGGTGAGGGGGGCCAACTGCCGGCTGGCTTGGCCTGGTCTCTTCACTCTCTCTGCCTGTAGCCCAGGGCCTCTGCTTACCTCCCTCTCCGCCCCCTCCAGGGCCTTCCTCACTGGCTTCCTAATTGCCTTCTCTGGGTCAGGTCACAAGTGGCACGTGGAGAGCCCAGCTGCGCCGGGCCGGCACCTTCTCCAAGCCCACAGGTTGTGCTGCAGCCCTTGTGCAGGAATCCCACCTGTGTGCCCAGGTCACTTGGGAGCCCGGAGCCTTCTGGAATCCAGCTGTGGAGAGGCAGGAGCCGTGGGAAATGAAGTGTTTCCAGACATCAGTCTTCAGACCCACTGATGATAGGGTTCTCCAGAGAGACAGACAAACAGAATACATAGAAAGAGATTTATTATGAGGAACCAGCTCACATGATCGTGAAGGCTGGGAAGCCCCACGTCTACTTTCTGCCAGCTACAGACCCAGAAAGCCTATTTGCTGGTGGAATCCGGTCCAAGCAAGCCTGGAGGCCTGAGAACCTGGGGAGCTGGTGGTGTAAATCCCAGTCCCGGGGCCGGAAGTGATGAGGTGGGCTGTCCCAGCTCAAGCAGGTGGGCAAGAAGAGAAAGGCAAATTCCTCCCTTCTGCATCTTTTGTTCTATTCAAGCCCTCAGTGAACTGGGTGATGCCCACCCACACTGGGAAGAGCATCTGTTTTACTGAGTCCACCAATTCTCATGTTAACCTCATCCAGAAACACCCGCCCCGACACAGCAGAAGTAAAATTTAATCTGAACACCCATGGCCTGGCCCAGCTGATAGATAAAACTGACCAACACTCATCCACCCCTTGCCACCTCAGCACCTGTACCCACCTCCTTAAACCATACCTGATCCCCAAACAAAGACAACACAAAGGTCATAATTCTGCCTCACAACTATCCTGCCTACAACCGGAAACGCACAAACCCCTTCCTCAGAAGAGGAGGTGAAGTTCCCCCTCTCCCCCAGGCTGACGTCCCGCAGCTTAAACGCTAAGGTGTAAATTCCCAGGACTAAATGCTGTGATGCAAAGTCAGTATACCTTATGTGACATGGCAAGGGGAGAAGAGAGGAAAGAAACAAAGATACACACACACACACACACACACACACACACACACACACACGTAACTGAGCAGGACCCTATGGGGGCTTCCCAGAACAGACCCCCTCCATGTCCTCTGCTTGCCTTTTGTCTGTAGAAAAACTTTAGTCAAAGAATAATTTTAATCAGAGAAATGAGAAAATGCAGAAAGAGAACAGTCCAGCAAGACAAACTAATAATAGTTTAGCCATTAAAGTCAGGGACGTTTAGTTCCTCTTCCCCAATACGATATAGATCGTATTCTGAGCCACATCCTTGAGCTGTTTTGCAGATACTGAAACCCCCACCGGGTGGAAGAAGTTAGCTACATGCTGACCACCAGCCCGTAGACCCCACACCGGTTGGAACCAGAAGGTTGATAATGTTGACTCCTGATTACCTCACCACCAACCAATCAGAAGAATGTCCACCCGCTGATCACACACCCTACAACCCGCCTCCCTCACCCTGTCTTTAAAAACCTTTCCATGAAAGCCTTTGGGGAGTTCGGGCCTTTTAAGCACTGGCTGCCTGGACCCCTTGCTTGGCGCCTGCAATAAATGCTGCACTTTCCGTCACTACGACCCGGTGTCAATAGATTGGCTTTACTGCGCATGGATGAGCAGACCCAAGTTTGGTTCCGTAACACTTATAGCAAAAGAAGGAAATAAGTGCGACAGTTACAGTCCTCACTGGTCTCGAGGTTGTAACTCATATATATAACTATCTTCTCCCACCACCCACTGCATATCCCTGTCCCTTCAGTAAGCACCTCAGCTGGTTGTGGTTCTGTACCTGGTAATCAACCCAAACCTTCGTTCCTAAAGGGTCTGGGTCATCAGTGGTCCTGCCAGGATTGGGCTGTTGTCATGTTCCCTTGGCCTCAATCCCAGGGCACGGTAACACTCAGAGATGCTCTAAGGGATCTCCTGCGCCCCGTATGCCCTTTCTTACCTCTGGTGTGGAGGGAGCAGCAGTCCAGTTTCCCCCTGGTGGTCAGGATCAGTCACGCCGGCCAGCACAGTAAGTCCCTTCTTTGCCTGCTGAGACATGAGGAGCCCAAAGAGGCCAGTGAATCTTAACTTCCAGTTCAGAGGAATCATTGCTGCGTTTCCTGGTGGAGGCATCCCTCCCTCTGGAACTAAGACCTCTAAGAGCACAAAGTCTCAGGAATAGGAAGTAAAAGTTCTCCTGGTGGGTCACTAGGGTAAGAGTCAGGGGTGCCACTGCCTTTTCCACCCATCGATTCCTGGACTCAAGAGTCTTGGCTAGGAAACAGCTCCATATAGTGGACCCGGACTCAAGAGCATATACAACCTCCTGGAGAACCCTGCCCCAGCCCCGCAGGGTATTGCCACCTTGCTAGTGCCATAAATGAGTCTTCAAAAGGCTGTTCCACCATTCTTTCAAGCCAGCTGCTTCAGGATGGTGAGGACATGGTGAGACCAGCGAATTCCACAGGCAGCGGCCCCTGCCACTCTCCCTTTGCTGCGAAGAAGTTTCCCTGATCAGAAGCAGTGCCGTGTGGAATACCAGGAGGGTGGATAAGGCATTCTGTAAGTCCACGGATGGTAGTTTTGGCACAAGTATTGCATGCAAGGAAGGCAAATCCATATCCAGGGTAAGTGACTATTCCAGTAAGAACAAAACACTGCCCCTTCCATGATGGAAGCAGTCCTGTCCTGTCACTGAACCAAACTTGGGTCCCCTTGCCTGCGCACAGTAAGGCCAATCCACTGACACCAGGTGGTGGTGAAGGAAAGTGCAGCATTTATTGAAGGTGTCAAGCAAGAAGTCCAGGTACCTAGAGCTTGAAAGGCCCAAACTCCCCAGAAACTTTCAGAGGAAGGATTTTTAAAGGTTTTTAAGGACAGGGTGAGGGAGAGGAGGTTATGGGGTGTGTGATCGGCTCGTGGACGCTCTTCTGATTGGTCAGTGGTGAGATAACAAGGAGTCAACATCATCAGCCTCCTGGTTCCAGCTGGTCTGGGGTCAACGTGCTGGTGGTCAGCGTAGAGTTAACTTCTTCCACCTGGTGGGGGTTTCAGTATCTGCGAAACAGCTCAAGGACCTGGCTCAGAATATGATCTATAGACCTTGAGGAGGAACTAAAGTCCTTGACTTTGTTTAATGGCTAAAGTATTATTATTTTTTCTTATCTGACTGTTTTCCTTTCTTACTGCATTTTCTCACTTCTCTGATTAAATCTACTCTTTGGAACTTGGGGAAGGTCTAGGAGGCTAAAGTTTCTCTACAGAGAAGAGGCAGGTGAAGGACACGGTGAGGGGGTGGGTCTCTTCTGGGAAGGCCCCATAAGGTCCTGCTTGGTTACACTCTGGTGTAATTAACCAGCCACCAGGTAGCTGGCTGGTCACCCCGGGGGATGGTCCCGTATCGGGGGTTCAGTGTTGGTCTCTGCTGCTGACAGACTGGATACTCAGCCTTGGTGTGTGGAGCCCATGTTGCTGGGCCCATGCATCACCTCCATCCCTGCCACCATGGCTGCTTTGCTGATAAGCCCACTGGGCAATGACAGAGTGGCTGGGAAAGAGGCTGACCAGAATCCACAGGACAGTTCTCCTGTCCACTCTATTATTAAAATCTTCTGCTGAGGTCACCCTTTGGTGAGCATTCACGTGGGACACAAATATTTTCAGGGTTCTTGCCACTCCACACACCTCTTCCCCAAATTTCCTTGTCACCAATTTTCTAATCATGTTAATTCTAAGTCCCTGACCACCTGGCCAAACCACTGGCCACAGCCCATGGATCTGGTTATAACCACTCATCTGGCCGTTTCTCCTTCCAGTCAAAGTACAGGACCAGGTGCACTGCCCGAAGCTCTGCCCACTGAATCACCCTTCACCGTGTCCTTGAGGGATGTCCCACCACTGGTGGGTGGAGCCTGCATGTCAATCAGGACCACCTATAACTAGACCTAGTCACCTCTTCCTCTGTCAGTGGATCCTAGGAAACACCCCTGAAGCCATAAGTTAAGGCTGGGAGAGAGAAGGCAGTGTAGCAGGGGTGAGGGCCGTGGGCATTTGGGCCACTTCTTCAGGTAACCTACTTGTGCCTTCAGGGCCTGCTCGGCCAGGCTCACCTATACGCCACTTCCATTGGATGGTGGAGTGTTTTCTTCGCTACATGCCCAGCTTTATAGCTCAGAGGGTCAGATAAAGATAACACCCAGTTCATGATGGGCAGGTCATATGGTAACTCAGTGACCCATGGTTAAGTGTTCAGTTTCTGCTAAGGCTAGTAGCAGGCCCCGAGCTGTTTCTCAAGAGGAGAGTAGTTATCTGGGGTGGATGGCAGGGTCTTGCTCCAAAATCCTAAGGACTTGCCCTGTGATTCACCTCTAGGGACTGCCAAAGACTCAAAGAGCATCCCTTTCTGCCCTGACACTTCAGGCGCCACTGGATCTGCTGGATCATGTGGCCCCAGGGCAGCACATCCTGGACCCCGTGCAGAGCCTTCTCCTGTGTGGGCCCCACCCCAGATGAGCAGTTGTCCAGGTCAATCAGTCAATGGGCTGGAGTAACACACCCAAATGAGGACTAGGTTGTCTCCAGAATCCAAGAAGTCCCATTGGTGTTGGCCCCATTTTTTGGTTGCAGGAGGAGCCAGATGCAACAATCTATCCTTCACCTTAGAAGGGATATCTTGCCGCTTTACCGGACCCCCTAGAAATTTCACTGAGATAGAAGGCCCCTGAATTTTTGTTGAATTTATTTCCTACCCTCTGACATGCAAATGTCATACCAATGTCTGGAGTAGTTGCTGCCTCTTGCTGAATAGGTCCAATCGGTATAATGTCGTCAATGAAGTGGACCAGTGTGGTGTCTTGTGGAGGGGGAAGGTGACCAAGATAGATCGCTGTGAATTCAGTTGTGACCCAGGGCTGGAGATCTGACTTACCCCTGGAGTAGGACCGTGAAGTGTACTGCTGGCCTTGCCAGGTAAAAGGAAACTGATTCTGCTGGGCTTCATGGACAGGGATGGAGAAAAAGGCATCTGTCAAGTCAAAAGTTGTATGCTGGGTACCAGGGGATGTGTGAATTTGCTCAAGCAGTGAAACCACATCTGGTACAGCAGCTACAGTTGGGGTCACCACTTCATTAAGCTTATGAGAATCCACTGTCACTCTCCAAGACCCACCTGTCTTCTGCACAGGCCAGATAGAATGGGGATGTGGTGGGATCACCGCCCCTTCACCCTCCAAGTCCTAGATGGAGGCACTAATCTCTGCCGTCCAATCAGAAACGCTGGTTGTTTTACCATATTCCTTGGTAGAGGCAGTTCTAGTGGCTTCCACTTGGCCTTTCCCACCATTAATAGCCCTCACTCCGTGGGTCAGGGAACCAATGTGTGGATTCTGCCAGCTGCTAAGGATTTCTATTCCAGTTATGCCTTCTAGTGGGACTGCTGTGGATGGACCTGAGCTGGAGCTGCCCTGACCCCCTGACCTCCAGGGGCCCCTATCTGACTGGGGGACCACGGGGAAGTTTGGGGTCTCTTGGAGTTGGTGTCAGTTCAGAGCCAGTGTCCAGGAGTCCCTGGAAAGCCTCATTATTTCCCCTTCCCCAGAGCACAGTCGCCCTGTAAGTGTCTGCAGGGCCTCTGGGCAAGGCTGGGAGAAACACTGACAACATCCATTTCCAAGGGTGTCCTGGGTCCTTCCTCAAGGGGACCCCACCTCCCCTTCCTTCAAGTGTTCTGGGGCTGAAAGATGGCTCACGTCTGGGGATTGACTGAGTGGCCACGACCCTCTGTTTTTACAATTCAGGATACATGTTTGTTCACTGGACCTAGGACTTCTCCCTTATCCAGATGCGGTGAGAATCCAGCAGGCTTCCTGCCCAGTTCACGTCTAGGAAAACCAGGGTCAACCAGCCAAGGCCACGGCTCAGCACGAGTCTGACTATTCTGACCTCTGCCTCTGCTCTGGCATCCATGCCGGTCACCACGCCCACCTCGCCTTTGGCAGTGAGTGCCCCCACTTGGCTCCTGCACCCTGGGATCCAGGCACCCCACTCACTTAGGTTTCCTAGTTGGGTGACTGCAGTTCCCACTGTGAGGTCTGGACAGCAGGGAACGGAGCCCTCTGAGGAAGCAGTCTGAGGGGATGCTGGGGCTCTCCATGGGCGTGCTCCCCGCAGTCGTGGTGAGAGGGTCTTCTGGACCCTCCCGGGAGGATGGGCAGATCTTACACGACAAATGCACTCCAACATCCTATATCCCTGAGCCTTTGACCAAGGGAGGTAGGCCATCTCCAGTTCACCCGTTATGGGCCATCTTTTGGTCCCTGTTTCAGCCAAGCAGCTAAACCAACGGTAAGAGCCCTCCCTCACCCGCAGAGCTGCAACATGAGATCCAGAATCCGTGCTCAGAGGGCTCATGTGACTAAATTCGGTCCAGCAAACTTCATCTTCCTTCCTCCTATATCCCGTACCTTCAGTTTCCATCTCACACATTCCCTTGGCTTCTGTCTGTATAAATTAGAAAACTCAACTCATTCTTCTGGAACGCAGCACACCTCGTCATGAGTCACACTTTGTACATCACCTTTGAGGACCTGCTGGGACTTGAGTCTAGTTATGGGTCTAGAGGTAAAGGGGTGGTGAGGGTGGGTCCTGAGGAGGAGCAGCAGCGTCTTCCATGGCAACCGCCTCTGGGGGGCTGTTAGCATCTCCCCAGGCAACGCAGGGTTAACCCCTCCAAATGGAGGTGGGAAGGCTCCCTACCCATCAGGAGTGGGGAGGCCTCTTCCACTGGCAAAGGGGACTCATCAGAATTTAAGGGCTCAGTATCCCCCTCTCCTTCAGGGTCTTCCCACACATCCTCACCGCAACACACAGTCTTCCAGTCCTTCTTCTGTAACCGTAGGCACCCTGTGGGACTGGGAGTTCAATTTACGTTGCGAGTCAGGATGAGACTCTGCATTTGGTTGTCAGTCATCGCAGCCTTGCAGTGGTAGGAGATAAGGCTTTCCTTGGGCCACACACAGAAGTGCTCTTAGGTTATTTATGGGGCACTTGAGCTGGGAGTTCAAAACCCTGAACTCACCCTTTTCTTAAACCACTTTGTCCAGCAAAAACCAGGAGGCACCAGCCAATGTTATCATGTTCTTCAGTTTTCCAAAGATGTTCAGAAGTATTCTATACAGAGTATTGCAGCTCCTGGCTTCGTATAAGGGGATTATGGGAAGGGTAGAGATACTCTGGGCATCTCTCTTGCCAGATCCCGCCATGGGCTGTCAGTGCTTCCTCTCCGGCTGGGAGTAGAGTCATTGGCGTCTTTAAATCCCGTCGAATTAGCAAAGCTGATTCCAGAAGCCCGGAACCAATTCAGAAAATTCATTCTTAACATTCTTTATCCTCTGGAACCATGCTCAGTTCTAGAATCTGTGTTAGTTGGGGTTCTCCGGAGGAAGAGAACCAATAAGAGACAGAGACTTGTCTTGGTAACTTGGCTCATGCAATTATGGGGGCTGAGAAGTCCCACCATCTGCCGTCTGCAAGAGGGCCACCCAGGAAAGCTGGTGGCGCGATTCAGTCGAAGTCCAAAGGCCTGGGACCGCCAGTGAAGGAAGGTCAATGTCCAGCTCGAGCAACCAGGCGGGAAGCAGAGAATCCCTCCTTCCTGCACCCTGTGTTCTACCGGGCGTCGCTGGACGCACCATCCACACGGGGAGGCCGCCTGCTCTCTACTGCATCCATGATTCAATGCGAATCTCACATGGAACCCTCCTCCCAGACACCCCAGAATCGTGTTTAACCTGGGCACCCGGTGGTCAGTCACGTCGACTCAAAATTAACTATCCCAGCTGAGAGAACAGATTCAAAGCCTGCCCCGGAGAGAAGAGCATGGGGCCCCCACGTGGATGGGGTGTTGCTAGTCCCTTCCCACCTCCAGGGCTGTGAAGTCCCCATGGGAACACATGTTGGAAGAGCCCCAGGCCTCCCAGGAGGAATAGAATGTGAACCTTAAACGTAACTGAATTATCTAATAGCCATGTAAAAAAAAAAAAACAACAACTGAAAAGGAACAAAAGAAATGCATTTTCATGATATATCCAAATGAATAGCATTTCAACATGTAAATGATATAGAAATCATTAAGGAGATAGTTCACAATTCCTTTTCATACTAAGGTTTTGAAATCAGACGTGTATTTTTTTATACTTACAGTGCATCTCAATTAGGACTGGCCATTTCAAATGCTGAAAAACCACGTGTGGCTCGTGATCACCACGTTGGGCCACACAGATCTGGACAGGGGGCTCGTCACGCCTCATTGTAATATTCCATTTTCTACTCTGTATTTGGTGCCTTGACATCTTGGGGCTGCGGGGACCCTGAAGAGACTGCCCTTTCCAGGACTGGCCAATTCCTAGAGATAAAGGCCAGGCTGCAGTGCTCCTTTCATAAGCAAACCACCCCATGCAGAGCTCACCCCCACCACCTCCTCCACTGGCTTCTCATGCTCAGGACTGCCATCCCCTGCCCTCATCATCCCAGACCAGGTGCCAGAAAGCCAGGGACAGACCCTGTGCCCCCGAGCCCCTTGAAATGATTAAAAACCAGCCAATGCTAAGCTTGCTCACCCAGCCTTGCCTGTTCCTTCCCACAGAAACCACGATAAAGGTTCCCGCCCACGTTTCCCCCCTTTCCCATTCTCCTTCTGCCTCCTGACCCAGCCCAGTGCACCCCATCACCTGCCCCCTTCTCTCGGAAACTGTAATTGTCTTTTCTTTTTTTTTTTTTTTGCGGTATGCAGGCCTCTCACTGTTGCGGCCTCTCCCGTTGCGGAGCACAGGCTCCGGACGCGCAGGCTCAGCGGCCATGGCTCACGGGCCCAGCCGCTCCGGGGCATGTGGGATCTTCCCGGACCGGGGCACGAACCCGCGTCCCCTGCATCGGCAGGCAGACTCTCAACCACTGCGCCACCAGGGAAGCTCTGTAACTGTCTTTTCAATGACATGCGTCTTCTGCTCTGTTGGTCTTGCTGTACTTGAATAATAACAAAACCTACATTTTAAAACACCCGTTGCCTCACATGACAGACAAGCAAACTGAGGCCTCTTGCCAAGGCAAGCCAGCCAGTGGGAGGAGAGACTCAGCCATCCCATTGCTGAGTCCCTTTCATCTGGCCTCCTAAACATCCCTCCACCTCCCTGAAGCTGAGAGGGCTCCTGTGGGTGTGACGCTGAGGACCGGTAGGGGAGAGGTCTCCCCTCCACCAAGTCCACCTCGTGCTTCTATGAACAGAAAGCCAGGTGGATTTTAGACCAAGAGGAAAGTGCAATGCAGTCATGACAAGACAAATCCTTCAGGCCACACTTTCTAACCACAGTGGAGTAAAGCTAGAAAGAAAACATCCCAAATATAGTCACTAGCAGGGCAAAACAAAAAGAGAAAGCCTCTAAATAAATCTCATTATAAAGAAGAAATCTAAACAGCAAGCATAGGGACTTCTGTGGTGGTCCAGTGGGTAAAACTCCGAGCTCCCAATACAGTGGGCCCAGGTTCGATCCCTGGTCAGGGAACTAGATCCAGCATGCATGCCGCAACTAAGAGTCTGCATGCCACAGCTAAAAATCCCGCATGCCGCAACGAAGATCCTACATGCTGCAACTAAGACCCAGCACAGCCAAAATTAACAAATAAATAATAAAATTTTTTTAAAACCCAGCAAGCATAGGCTTTTTGAAAATAGTCACGAGAACAATTTCTAATATCCCCAGAACAATCATATAGCTTTTGGTGGATTTCCTAGAAAACCAGAGAGATTGGGTGAGAATGGACAAAACATTCAACTCAGGAACATCAGGAAAAGAAAAATCCAAAACAAATAAAGAAGGAACAAGGCTAATTGATGGTGATAAGGGAAGAAATTAACAAGACAGAAAATAGTCAATAACTTAGTCAATAAAATGAAAAACTGATTTTTTAAAAGACCAACAAAGTAGGCAAATCTAATTAAAATAAATAGAAGAAACATTTCTTAAAATAACAGAAATATGAAAGGTGACATAAGCACACATATGAAAAAGATTAAAAATTGAAGGCTTCCATTTCTGACCAAAATGGAATACGAGGAACTGACTTTTTCCTCCCCCTTCCCCTAAACAATAAAAAAGAGCCAAATTCAAGATGCTGGACAGCAGGCAACAGATAACAGTGACCCTCGAGAGATGAGACACGTATTGGGGGAGGGGCCGCAGCTGCCCTGCTGCTGCCCTGGCAGGGCATCCAGGCTGAGATGCAGAAGAGGTACCAGGCAGAGCCCAGTGGAGTTTGGTTGAGGAGGCAGAGCACAGAGCCCTAGAAGGCTGAAGCAGCTGGAGGGCTCATGCCAGAGACCGAGAGAGGAGAGGGTTCCCCAGAGTTCAGCAGAAAGCCCCCCTCAAGACAGCAGAGAACTGCCCAGAGCACACAGGTGAGGAAACTACCAGAGGTGGGGCAAGAATTGCCCTAAAAGAGTAGAGAGTGGTGCCCACTGTCTCTCAGGTTGGAATAAGGCTTCTCTGTCAGCCAGGGTGGGAAACCTCGTAACTCATGGGGCATGCAGTAGAGTTCACAGTAGTCTCTTGCCTTACCAGTAGGGACAACTTTCGCTAAACTGAGCACAGCCCCAGTCCTGGATGACCCAGAAGACTCAAACTGTTTCCAAGTACCTCAACTCTGTCCCAGTACAAAGCTAGAAAATAGGAAAACAAAAATACCTAGCAAAGAAAAAGATAAAAGTTACAATGTCTAATATCTGATCACAAATGCCAAGCATGAAAAGAAATCAGGAAAATATGACACATAATGAAGAGAGAGATAAATAAATCAATACCCAGAACTGATAAAGATATTAACAAGGGCAAGGAAATGAACAGACCAGGGTATTAAAACAGTAATTATGACTGTATGTCATAAGCTGAAAAGTTGAGATAGGAAAAAAGACCCAAATTGAACTTCTACAACGTCTGAGATGAAAAATGCTCTGCATTGGATTAACAGCAAATTACGTATTACAAAAGAAAACATTAATTAACTTGAAGACATAGAAATATATGAGGAAAAAAGACCCAAATTGAACTTCTACAGTGTCTGAGATGAAAAATGCTCTGCATTGGATTAACAGCAAATTACGTATTACAAAAGAAAACATTAATTAACTTGAAGACATAGAAATATATGACATCTAAAATTAAGCATAAAGAGAAAAGAGATTTGTTTACGACTATAAAGTGCACCAAAGAGCACTGGACAACTCCAAGTGGTCTAATACACAAGTAACTGAAGTCCCTGAATAAAAGGAGGTACAGGAGGAGACAGAAAGCTGGCTATAACTTTTCCAAATTTCATGAAAATGACAAACCCACAAATCCCAGAAGCCCAACAAGCCCTAAAAACAAGGAACATAAAGAAAACAACACTAAGACACAACTTAATCAATGGTTCAAAATTATAGTAAAGAAAAAATAAATTTTAAGCAGTCAGAGGAAAAAGACACATTACATATGTACAGAGGAATAAGGTATGTACAAAGGTATTAAAATAAGGACAATATAGATTTCTCATCAGTAGCAATGCAAGGAAAAGACAGTGAAGCATAACTTTTAAAGTATTGAGAGAAAAAAATCTGTCAACCTAGGATTCTATACCCAGTGAAAGTATCTTGCAAAAGCTAAGAGATATAAAGACTTTTTTTCAGGCATTCAGAATCTGAAAGAATTCATCACCAGCAGACCTGCACTACAAAAATATTAAAGAAGGTCTTTCAGGAAGAAGGAAAATTATACGAGATGGAATTATAGATGTACACAAAAGAATGAAGAGGATGAGAAATGGTAACTGTATGAGTAAATATATTTAAATTGTTGCTTAAATATTTTAAAAAGATAAGCCATTGTTTAAACAAAAATAATAACAACTTAGTGTGGGGTTGTGAGCCTATGTAGGAGTAAATTGCATGACAACGATAGTACAAAGGCCAGGAGGCAGGAACGAAAGTAGCTTTTGTAAAGTTCTTATACTACATGTGAAGTTGTATAATATCACTTGAAGGCAGACTATAAATTTAACATGTGAACTGCAAACCCCAAAGCAACTACCAAAATAAGAATACTAAGGGTTATAGTTAATAAGCCAATTAGGGAACTAATGGGGTCATTAAAAATTACAATATTCAATTAATTTTTAAATCCAGAAAAAAAATAAAAAGGAGCAAAGAGAAGATGGGTAAATAGTAAACAAAGAGTAAGATGACAGACCTAACCAAATCAATAATCACATTAAATGTAAATGGTCTAAATACACCAAGTAAAAGGCAGATACTGTCATATTGGACAAAAAAGCAAGATCTAACTCTATGCTGCCTTTTAGAAACACACATCAAATATAAAGACACAAATATGTTAAAAGTGAGACAATACTCTGACAGGCAGTAGCTAAGGAAGCCCCGATTATCCTGGTAGTCACATCCAAGGCTGAGTCTAAGGTGAGATGAGTGAGGCACTTGCCTCAGTCAGTAAATTTTAGAATGCACCCCCCCGCCGAAAACTCATCAATCAAGATAAATAATATCTTAATGCAGTATTTTTAAAATACAAATTTATGTAAAAATATTCCATGAAAACCAAAATATAAGTTTTTTGTTTGTTTGTTTGTTTGTTTGTTTTTTGCGTTATGGGGGCCTCTCACTGTTGTGGCCTCTCCCGTTGCGGAGCACAGGCTCTGGACACACAGCCTCAGCGGCCATGGCTCACGGGCCAAGCCGCTCCGTGGCATGTGGGGTCTTCCCGGACTGGGGCACGAACCCGTGTTCCCTGCATCGGCAGGCGGACTCTCAACCACTGTGCCACCAGGGAAACCCAAAATATAAGTTTTAAATACAGGATTAATAATGGTACCATGTCATGCCAAGCCCTACGGGGGTCTGAGACAAAGGGAGAAAATTAGCCCTGTGGGACTCCTTGACCCAGAGGCACCCAGGTAAATCACCAGTTTTCTGGCCCACAGAAAACTGTAAGATAAAATAATTTTTATTGTTTTAAGCCGCTAAGTTTTGGGGTATTTGTTATGCAACAATAAATAATTAGTACAGATTTCAAAAGCTATTCTGTGTCAAAAAGAATCAAAAGAAACCTGGAGTCACATACATTAAGAAAAAAGAAAGGTCTCAAAAAAAAAATCTAACATTACACATCAAGGAACTAGAAAAATAAAAACTAAGCCCAAAGTTAGCAAAACGAATGGAATAGTAAAGATTAGAGCAGAAATAAATGAAATAGAGAATAGGAAAACAGTAGAAAAGATTAACAAAACTAAGCGTTTGTTCTTTGAAAACATAAAGAAATTGACAAAACTTTAGCTAGATTAACAAAGAAAAAAAGAGACAGAATTCAAATAAATAAAATTATAAACAAAAGAGGAGACACTACAGCTAATACCACAGAAATACAAAGGATCATAAGAGACTACTATGAACAGTTATTCACCAACAAATTGGACAACCTAGAAGAAATGGATAAATTCCTAGAAATATTCCACCTACTGAGACTAAATCATGAAGAAATGGAAAATCTTTAACAGACAAGTGAGTAAGGAGATTGATTCAAAACCTCTCAACAGAGGACCAGGTGGTTTCACCGATGGATTCTACTAAACTTTTAAAGAAAAATTAATGCCAATGCTTCTCAAATTCTTCCAAAATTGAAGATGAGGGAATACTCCCAAACTCATTTTACAAGATCAACATTACTCTGACACCAAAGCCAGATAAGAACACTACAAGAAAAGAAAACTACAGACCAATATCCCTGATGAATATACAGAATAAAATTCTCAACAAAGTTCTAGCAAACCAAATTCAACAGCACATAAAAAAGATTATATGCTATGATCAAGTGGGATTCATCCCTGGGATGCAAAGATGGCTCAACATACACAAATCAATCAATGTGATACATCATATTAATAGAATGAAAGGTGAAAATCATATCTCAATAGATGCAGAAAAAGCACTTGACAAAATGTAACATCTTTCCATGATAAAAACTCTTAACTAAGTAGGTATAGAAGAAACAAACCTCAACATAATAGAGACCATATATGACAAGCCCATGGCTAATGTCATATTCAATGGTGAAAAGCTGAGAGCTTTTCCTCTAAGATCAGGAAAAAGACTAGTGTGCTCACTGTTGCCACTCCTATTCAACAAAGCACTGAAAGTCCTAGCCAGAGCAATCGGGCACGAAAAAGAAATAAAGGACATCCAAATCAGAAAGGAAGAAGTAAAATTGTCTCTTTTTGGAGATGACACGATCTTATATATAGAAAACCCTAAAGATTCCACACACACAAAAAGAAAGAAAAAAACCTGTTACTGCTAATCAACACAGTCAGTAAAATTTAAGGATACAAAGTCAACATACAAAAATCAGTATGTTTCTACACACAAATAGCAAAACCATCTGAAAAAGAAATGAAGCAAACAATCCCACTTACAATAGCATCAAAAACAAGAAAATACTTAGGAATAAGTTTAGTCAAAGACTTGAACAGTGAAAACTATAAGACATTAATGAAAAAAAATTGAAGAAGACACAAATAAATGGAAAGCTATCCCATGTTCCTGTATAGGAAAAATTAATATTGTGAAAATGTCTATACTACCCAAAGGCATCTATAGATTCTATGCAATCCCTATCAAAATTCTGATGGCATTTTTACAGAAGTAGAAAAAAATCCTAAAATTCTTAAGGAACCACAAAAGATCCTGAATAGCCAAAGCAATCTTGAGAATGGAGGCATCACACTTCCTGGTTTCAAACTATACTACAAAGCTATAGTAATTAAAACAGTAGGGTATTAGCATAAAAATGGGCACAATGACTAATGGAACTGAATCAAGAGCCCCAAATAAACTCATGTGTATATGTAATATTTAACAAAGGAGCCAAGAATGCTCAGTGGAGAAAAGATAATCTCTTCAATAAATGGTGTTGAGAGAACTGGACAGCCACATGCAAAAGAATGAAACTGGAACCCTACTTAATATCATTCACAAAAATTAACTCAAAATGGATTAAAGACTTATATGTAAGATTTGAAACCATAAAACTCCTAGAAGAAGACAAAGGTGGTAAGCTCCTTAACACTGGTCTTCAAAATGATTTTTTGGGAATGACCCCAAAATCATAAGCAACAAAAGGAAAAGTAAACAAGTGAGACCACATCAAACTAAAAGGCTTCTGCACAGCAAAAGAAACAATCAACAAAATGAAAAGACAACCTACAGAATGGGAGAAAATATTTACAAACCATATATCTGGTAAGGGATTAACATACAAAAGATATAAAGAACTCATAAAACTCAATAGCAGAAAACCCCCAAACAATCCAATTAAAAACTGGTCCAAGGGCCTGCACAGACATCTTTCCAAGGAAGACATACAGATGGCCAGCAGATGTTGAAAAGATGCTCAACATCGCTAATCATCCGGGAAATGCAAATCAAAACCAGAATGAGATATGACCTCACACCTGTTAGAATGGCTATCATCAAAAAGACAAGAGATAGCGAATTCTGGTGAATATGTGGAAAAAAGGGAGCCCTTGTTCATTGCTGGTGGGATTATAAACTGGTACAGCCACTGTGGAAAACAGTATGGAGGTTCCTCAAGAAATTAAAAATAGATTTACTATATGATCCAGCAATTCCATTTCTGGGTATATATCTGAAGGAAATAAAATCACTCTCTTGAAGAGATATCTGTACCCCCATGTTCATTGCAGCATTATTTACAATAACCAAGACATGGAAACAGCCTAAGTGTCTACCAGTGAATGAATGGATAAAGAAGATGTGGTATACTACTAGAATTAATGGAATATTATTCAGCCACGAAAAAGAAGGAAATCCTGCCATTTGCAATGTAGATGGAATTTGAGGACATTATATTAAGTGAAATAAGTCAGGCAGAGAAAGAGTAATACTGTATAATATTATTTATAAGAGGAATCTAAAGGAACCAAACTCATAAAAACAGAGTTGAATGGCTGTTGTCAGGGGCTGGGGGTTGGGGAAAATGGAAAGATGTTGGTTAGAGGAAACAGAATAAGTTCTGGGGAGCTAACGTACAGCATGATGACTGAACTTAACAAGACTGTACTATACACATGAAAGCTGTTAAGAGAGTAGGTCTTAAAAGTTCTCACCACAAAAATGGTAAATATGTGAGTTGATGGATGAATTAACTAACCTGATCATGGTAATCATTTTGCAGCATATAAAGGTATCAAGTCATCATGTGCACCTAAACTTACCCAGTGTTATATGTCAACTATATCTCAATGAAGCTGGGGATAAAAGAAGAAAGAAAGCTGGAGTAGCCATTTAATATCAGAAAAAGTATATTTCAGAGTAAAGAATATTACCAGGGATAAAGAAGTTCATTTCACAATAACTAAGGGGTCAGTTAGGAAGATAAGAATCCTAAATGTTAACGCATTAAGCAAAACCTGATTGATCCACAGGGGAAACAGATAAATCTGATATTATAGGTGGAGATTTCAATACTCCTCCCTTCGCACCTGGTAGAACATATAGACAGAAAATCCAAAAAATATAGAAAAGGTAAATAACACTATCAACCAATTTGACCTAATTGACATTGATAGAAAATTCCACCCAATAACAGAAAAATATACGTTCTATTAAAATGCACATGAAAGAGTTACCAAATTAAACTATCTTATGGGCCATAAAACAAGTCTTGAAAAAAGTAAAAGGATTCAAGTTATACAAAGTATATTTGCTAGCCATAATAGAATTAAATTGGACTAATAATTAGACTAATAATATATCTTATTATATCTGGAAAATCTCCAAACATTTGGAGGTAAAAAATAGATCTAAATAGTCCATGATTCAAAAATAAATCAAAAGAGAAATTAGACACTACTTTGAATTGAATAAAAGTATAAACATAATACTTCAAAATTTGTGGAATGCAGTACTTAGAGGAAAATTTAAAATGCCAACATGTATTAAAGTTGAATAAAGGCCTCAAATCCCTGACTTCAGCTTCCCTAAGTAATTAGAAAAAGAAGAGCAAAGTTAACACAAGTAAAACAATGTAAAAACAAGACAGCAGAATCAGTGAAACTGAAAACAGCAAACAATAGAGAAATCAGTGAAATCAAAAGCCGTGAGTTGTAAAATTCACTGAAATCATTAGAAGCCAAAATGACCAAGAAAAAAAGAGAAGACGCTAGTTACCAATGTCAGGAATGAGTGAACTGACATCAATACAGATTCTATAGGTATTTTAAAAATAATAGAGAATGTTATGAACTTTATGCTAAAAAAGTCATCAGTGTAGGTGAAATAGACAAACTCCTTAAAAGACACAAACTACCAAAACTCATTCAAGAAGAAATAACCAAAATAGCCTCATATCTATTTAGTAAATTAAATTTGTAGTAAAAAACAAACATCAAAATAAACTTCCTATTTTTTTTTTCCTCCAGGCCTAGATAGAATAACTGGTGAATTTTTTCAAATATTTAAGGAAGAAATAAAACCAATTCTACCTAAACTCATCAAGAATAATTAAAAAGGATGAAATACTTCCCAACTCATTCTATGAGTTCAGCATTATACTGATACCAAAGCCAGACAAACACAACACAAGGAAAGAAAACTACAGATGTTCCTCAGGAACACACAGGCAAAAATTCTAAAGAAAATCTTAAGCAAATCAAATCCAACAATACAAGTGGGGTTTATTCTAGAAATGCAAGTTCGTTCAACATTTAAAAAAAATCAACTCAATTAATTGACCATATTAAGTTTAAAAATAAAAGACATATCATTATTTCAATAGATGCAGAAAAAGCATTTGACAAAATCCAATAGCCATTCATAATTTTTAAAATCCCAGCAAACTGGGAATCAAAGGAAACTTTCTCAGTCTAATAAAGGGCCTCAAACTTAATGGTGGAAAACTGGCTGATTTCTCTGTAAGATCAGGAACAAGACAAGGGTGTCTCTTTTCAACACGTCTAGCTAACATTGCTCTGGAAGTTTTAGCCAGTGCAATGTGGCAAGAAAAAGAAACCAAAGGCATTCAGATTGGAAAATAAGAGCAAAATGTTCTTATTCATAGAAAACATGATCATCTATGAAGGAAATCTGACCAAATCTGCAGAAACATTACTCTAATTAAAGTGAGTTAGCGAGGTTGCAAAACACAAGACCAATACAGAAAATCAGTTGTATTTCTATGCACCAGCAAAAAACAACTGGAAAAAAGAGCTTTAAAGTGCCCTTTATAATAACATCAAAAATATTAAATACTTAGGTATAAATATGGCAAAAGATGTGCAAAACCTGTACACTGAAAACTACAAAACGTTGGTGAGAGAAATTAAAGACCTAATAGATGGAGAGATACACTATGTTCATGTATTGGAAGACCCAATGGTAAGATATTAATTTTCCCAAAGCCGGTGTAAGATTCAATGCAATCTCAATCAAAATCCCAGCAGATTTTTTGGTGGAAATTGACAAACTGACTTTTAAAATTCAGGTGTTCTTTTTGACTCATATAAATTTATTTTCATGCCTCACCTGATGTATTATTTTATCTGTGAACTTTTGGAAGTTATCAGGTTAGGATGGAACATATCATAATTTTTACCATGAAATTAATGAAAAAATTTTTCATTTAATGGCTTTTCACATCCCAGAAGAGCTCTCACAAACAAACTAATAGTTTTAAGCATGGAATCAATGTATACAAGAGTCTGTCTCCAAGCTCTCTACTCCCTATCTTTAGTCTAACTTTGTCCTGGTGACAATCTCGTGTGGTTTGGGGCTTCGTATTAGGCTCCATCAGGTGCCTTAATATCAGAGAGGGCAAGACCCTCTTTCTTGTCCTTTTTATTCAAAACTGATCTGCCTACGCATGGACTTGTATGCTTCGATATCAGCATTAGGGTAAGTGACTTGGGCATTTCAGACCCCTAGCTGAGATGTGAATTGGGGTGGCACTGGATATCTGGGTTAATTTTGGGAGGTTTGATGTCTTTCTCCTATTAAGGCATTCCTACATGAAAAGTCTGTCTGTGCACTCCCAATGACCTCTACCAGGGTCCTTATTTGAGTCTAGAATGTATCACAGGGAGGCCTGGCATACTTCTGCTCCACAAATTTCTGGATGCTCTCAGTTTTGTTATGGTTATGGGTGGTGTCTTGTATGTTGTTGTATTTTCTCATTGGTGATTGCAGGGATGGAGAGAAGATACTTGGTCTCTCCCACTTTCATATCTCTTACAGATCTCCCAGGATTTATTTATCTTACTGTTTGAGAACTTTGTTGGCAAAGTGGATGTTACTGTGGCAAATACTGTAAATATTCTGAAGCTTAGTGCCTCTGAAAGTGTTTTTATTCTGCTTTCACATTTAAATAATAATAATACCCTGGAAAGTCCGCTGTGCAAAGTTATTCATCCTCTGTGCTTTCTGAATGTAACTTTTTCTCCTTGTATCCAGCGCTGCCCTTGAGAAGAATGATGTGACTCTTATCCTTTCAGGCAGTCTGTGGGTTACTCTGGAACATTCTAGAACTTTGGTCTTTGTAAGTGGTACGATGATGGTTCCGGTTTCTTCCTTTTCTGTCCTGTTTGGCCCCTGAGCACTTTTTCTCATGTTTCTTTCCTTCTGAGGTACTTAATTTGGTTACTTTTTCAAATATTTCCTCCTGTTTCTCTTTCCCTCTGTGACTCCTCTCATCCAATCAACGTATGTACACTTTTCTCCCTGCACACTCAGCGTGCCCTTTCTGTTTTCTGTCCCATTATTCTTCCTGAACCGTTCTGAATTCCTCCATGTGATATTCCATTTCACAGCATCATAGTAAATTATTTATGTAGGTGAAAACCACCGAATGATGCTAAAGCAGTGAGTAAGTTTGAGGAGCAACAGGATATTTACACAGTTTCAAAGTTCCTCCCCACAAAATATAAATTACAGAGGGCAAAAATTAACTTTACCCTGTAACTGCAAACCTGCTGCTTATGACGTCAAGCAAGTGTTCAAAGTTAATATCTCCAGGTTGTTCTCTCTTGGCCATGATGGAGTAACCAGGACCACATTTACCTACTGTCAGCGCCCAGAGAACAGGACACAACATGTGGCACAGTGTTGTTCAAACACAGACAACAGGGAGTGAAGCATCCGTGAAAGAAGGGAAACAACTCAGGGGAACCTCGTGACTCTCCAGCTGAGCCCAAGGTCTCATGAACTTGGGGGAGCAGAGATCAGAGTTCAGGGAGGCTGAGGCAAGTAGAATTTTCAGGCAGATCCGTGGAGGGAGGGAAGGAGAGAGACACATTGCATACACACACACACACACAAACACACTGGATCACCACGGCCTTTAGTGTTCCCGGAAGTTTATCACGCTTGCTGATCTTTCCTCAGATCCGTCCCTCCCTCCAGGTTCTAGGGGTTGATTCTGGGTGTCCCCATCTAGCGGCCAATTCTGACATTGCGATGGTCACTCCACCTCTCTCTGGAAAGAAGAGTGGATGGGGCAGGCAGGACCGGTGAGTCCAGCTGACGAATGTTGCAGTCAGATGAGCAAAGTCGTAGGCTGACGGCCAGGAAGGAGAGAAGCACAGTCGTATGAAATATTCTGGACATTCTGCAGAGAAGCCAGACACAAAAGGACACGTCCTGTACGATTCATCAAATATGTCGGATGTCATATGAGAGGACCAAATCTTATCTGATTGCACTCCCAGGAAGTCCCTGGAGGAGTCACATCCATAGACGGAAGGTGGGACAGTGGGGGCCCGGGGCTGGGGGAGGGCGAGGGGCGTGTTTCATGGGGACAGAGCTTCAGTTTGGGAAGATGAGAAAGTTCTGGAGGCAGATGGTGGTGATGGTTGCACGACAATGTGAGTGCACTTAATGCCGCTGAACTGTGCACTTCGGGTTATGATGGTAAATCTTATGTTACGTGTATGGCACCACAACCTTAAAAAGAAAGAAGGCCTGGCACGTGGAGCTCATGGATGGTGGGAGGGGGAGTCACAGCTGATTCAGGGTTTCTGCCTGGGGTGGGGCAGAAGGCTGGCCACAGGAGTGGGGGGAGGACTCAGGGGAAGGCGCGGGCTCCCTCTTGGACACGTGGAGTTTGGGATATCAGAGAAGTATCCACACAGAAGTGGGAGGCAGGGGCTTCCCTGGTGGCGCAGTGGTTGAGAGTCTGCCTGCCGATGCAGGGGACGCGGGTTTGTGCCCCGGTCCGGGAGGATCCCACATGCCGCGGAGCGGCTGGGCCCGTGAGCCATGGCCGCTGAGCCTGCGCGTCCGGAGCCTGTGCTCCGCAACGGGAGAGGCCACGGCAGTGAGAGGCCCGCATACCGCAAAAAAAAAAGAAAAGAAATGGGAGGCGGGCCATTGAAATGCCAGCGTGGGACGCAAAGGGGGGTGGGTGGCTGCAGAGTCCCCTGCATTCAGTGACATTTAATCCCCAGGAACTGATGATACCACCCAGGGAGCCAGAGGGAGAGAAGAAAGGGGTGCAGACCCAAGGAACCCCAAGATTTCAGCCAGTGGGAGAGTGGAGGGGTCAGCAGGAGACTGAGAAGGGGCACTGACTTCAGTGCGAGAGAGGACTGTCAGTGAAGCTAAGAGACAAGGACTCCCCAGGGTCCGCAGCGCCACGGGCTGGGCTGCCCTAAGAGGACACCGGGGGGACGGAACCGTATCTCTGGGTTTGGGAGCTCAGAGGTCACTGGGGGGGCAGCAGCCCGCCAGCGGGCTCCCAACTGCATCCTCGCACCAGCAGGACCCCGGCACTGACCTGGAATCTGGGTGTGGCCCCCTACCACCGTGGTGTGGTTAATCAGAGCCCGAGCAGCCCTTGCCTCTGCCACGAGCTGGGGCTGCCGTCGGGGGCTGGGCAGCCTGGCCTGGAGCTGAGGGAGGGGACCAACTGGGCCAGAGGGCATGGTGGCTCCCTGAGCAAATCTCTGAGCATACGGAGAAAATGGTCACGCGTCCCCTTTCACCTTCCACAGCTCGCACGGGTCACATGACCCAGACCAACCTGGAACCCAGCAGGGAGGGTAGTTCTGGGAAATTCACTTCCAGTTCAGCTCAGGTGACACCCTGCCAATCCACAGTGATGCCCCTCCCCTTGGCATCCCCAGGCAACCCTTCTCTTACAAAAACTCAGTGTTATTGAGATGTAACTCACACACCATGAAATTCACTCTTCTAGTGACCACTCAGTGGCTGTCAGCGTCTTGGCAGGGTCCTGCAACTACCAGCACCTTCTACATGCGGCTAGAACTTTGTCACCCCCCCAAAAGGAAACCCTGTCCCTATCAGCAGTCACTCCCCATCCCCCTCCCAGCCCGTGCAGCCAAGACTCCGCTTTCTGTTTCTGCATTTGCCTGTTCTGGACTTTTCATACAAATGAAGTCGTACAAAACCCCATATGCACCTTTTTTGATTGTTCTTAACTTGCAAATAAAGAAAAAGTAAAAATCATGCTTCTACCCAACGAGGTGTGACTATATCTGTACAACCAAAAGCATGCTCCCCTCCCCCCCAGGGAGAGGAGGTCCCTTTATCCACCCTGGGGTGGTGTCCTCTCCTCTTCCAGCCAAGTCACATTCCCACCCT
Source organism: Platanista minor (assembly GCA_004363435.1). Taxonomy (NCBI): domain Eukaryota; kingdom Metazoa; phylum Chordata; class Mammalia; order Artiodactyla; family Platanistidae; genus Platanista; species Platanista minor. The sequence goes on from RJWK010012141.1 coordinate 27,009, forward strand.
GATGTCCCAGGATCTACCTGCTGAGGCAGAGTGACGGGCCATAAACCGTGGTCACATCCCCCCAAGCTCTGTGGCTGGTCACGTGGCCGCAGCTGGTCCCTACAACCACCTTCCTCCACGCCCCCCTCCCCATCCTCTTCGCCTCCACAGGCACCTTGGACGACGGTGGCTCCTCGTCTCGTGGGTCAGTTCAGGCCTCTTTCCTGAGGGGTCTGGGCCAATGACTATAGCCCTCCATTTCCATCACAGGACCAGAAGCTCATGCTGCAGGGGACTGCGGGCTTTCCAGACGGGTTCTGCCTCATCCCCACCGTGGAGTAACCACCGGTTCCCACCTGAACGGACAGGTCACTCCTGCCGTACAGTCACCCCTCTTTGCCTGTTGATCCTCTGGCAAGAGGACCCCAAGGTGGCCTGGGTTAATGGACTCCTCGTGTGTGTCCTTGGTGGGAACTCTCCTCCCTCGGGAACTCAAACGTGTTGACCAAGAAAAGCTAGAATTGTGGGGACAGGAGGCAAAGACGGTACTGGGGGCGTTTCATTAGGGTAAGAGAGGTCATTGCCGTTTCTCCCTCAAGAGTCCCACAACCACAAATCTGAGCTAAGAGAGAAAACGCTCATTCAGAGCGTCCCAGCCCCGCACAGTGTTGCCACCCAGCAGGTGCCATAGCCACGTCTTCAAAAGGCCATCGCGCTGTCCCGTCAGGCCAGCTGCTTGAGGGTGACAGGGCACATGGTGAGGCCTGTGAGTCTGTGAGCCTGGGCCCACTGCCCCCAGCCCCCTGCCGGCTGGGAAATGGGCTCCTTCGCTGGAAGAAACATTCCGTGAGACCCATGACGGTGGGTCAGGCATCCCACTGGGCACAGGTGGGGTGTCAGCAGACGCGTGTGGACAGGAGAGAGCATCTACACTCAGAGCATCTCTTCTAGGGAAGCCAAGCGGTGCCCCTCCCGAAGTGGAAGAAGCCTGCCTCACCCTCGGCCCCGGGATGCTGGTGCGCCCCCTGGACCATAGTTGGCTGTCAGTGTCGGTCTCTCGTCCCCAGCTCGCGGACGGCCCTGGGGAGTGGAGTCTGTGTGCTGAGCTCACCCATCACCTCCATCGCCGTGGCCACAACGAGCCCTTTGGGCGGTGATGGAGATGGGGGAGGAGGCTGGCTGAGGTCCACAGAAGGGTCGGCGGTCTGCCTGGTAAGTGAGAGTCTCCCCGGCCGCGGTGGCAGCTCAGCATTCACACAGGCCCCAAATGCCTCCACACTCCATGCCCCGTGGGGAAGTCTAACCACACCCCTCTTTCCCAGACCTCCAGCCACCAGTTTTCCAATTGTGCCCCTTCTGAGTCCCTGACCATCTAGCCAAACTGTTAGCAGCTATGATCGGTGTAGACCTGTAACTCCGACCTATCCTTCCAGGCAAAATCAAACGAAGAGACACTGTTGGAATTCCTGGCCCAGCGGGAGCACTTCCCCTCACCCCTGTCCTCAGCGGAGTTGGAGCTCTGGGCCTTCCACCTTCGGGTGATGCCCCTACATGGCTCAGAACCACGGGAAAGCCAGGCCCAGGCTTTTCCTTCCTCGATCACCAGGTCATAGGGAAGATCCCATGAAGCCAGAGGCGACACAACAGGGGGTGGGCACAACAGGCTTTCCAGCCACTTCTTCACGTGAGCTACTTGTGTCCTCAGAACCTGCTCCGAGCCTGTATTGTATGCATCCCTTCTCTGATGGTGGAATACAACCGTGCATGCCCAACTTCATGGCGTAAAACTGTGTAAGCCCAGCTGCATGGTCTGGTCTGGTCTGGTCTGGTCTGGTCTCCTTGGTGGGTCAGATGACACACATTCCTGATGGACAATTCAGGTCTCATGGTAACTCGGTGGCCCGTGGTCACACGTTCAGTCTCCACTGAGGCCCAGAAGCAAGCCAGGATCTGTTTCTCTAAAGGAGAGATAGCCTCAGAGGATGAGGGGGCTTTGCTCCAATCCTAAGGGCGCTGGGCTATGATCTCCCTACAGGAGCTGCTGATGGCTCCAAAGAGCACCCTCATCTGCCACAGGCCCCTCAAGCTCCCTGGATCTGCTGGTTATACGTATAAGGCCCTTGGGGTACCTTGGCTGGCACAGCAGCCTGGATCTGCTGCAGAGGCTTCTCTCGCTCTGAGCCACACTCAACACAGACAGCTTTCCAGGTCATTCGATTAACAGGTCTCATGTCTGCATGGCCTCCAGAACCCGAAGAGGTCCACGGGGCATCGCGCATCTTCTTAACCAGTAGGAAGGGCCGGATGTGGATCTCGACAAGCCCCAGACACGCCCCAGACCACAGGACCCCTAGAGTGTCAGCAAGGTAGCAGGGTCCCTGTTCTGTGGGATTGGTTTCCCATCTCTGCTACGCCTGTGGTAACACTGTGTCTGAATAATCGCCACTTCCTGCTCACCGGGCCCAACCAGCACAATGTCGTCAAGGCAATGGACCAGCATGATGTCCTGCGCACGGGGAAGCTGGTCAAGAACACCAGAGCTCACACAGTTGACCAGACATAAGACAACTGGGAAGAGAAACCTCCCCACTCGCCAAGGCCTCAGGAGATGCTGCCCAGGGCAGACATGTCTGGACGGCTGGGACAATGTCAGAATCAGGGCGAAGGGCAGAGAGGAAGCCAGAGACTGAATTCAGGGTCTCCTCCCGGCCCTGAGCCCCACCTGAGGAGGGTGACCCAGCCGGCAGTGCCCCACACAAAGGGCTGCGGTGTGGTGATGCGCTCACTGGTGGCCCAGGCGCTCCTCCCCGGCTGGGAGGGGCCGTGTCACCGCCCCTGTGAGGCCTGCAGGGTCTCCTCTGATGGGAGAGAAGGGGGACATGTCCCTGGCCTCCCTCTGGGCAGCTGCCACCTCCTAGCCCAGGGGAAGTGGCCTCGCTGCAGGAGGGGCCCGCCTCAGCGCCAACACCCCCTCCTGGATCCCCAGAGGTCACTGCCCAGGTAAACTGAGGTGGCCGGCAGAGCGGAGGCTGGAGCAAGGGAGCAAGTGAAGAGTGAATGAAGGGTGGATGGGGGAAGGAGCAGGTGGGCAGGTGAGCAGGGGACACGTGGGCAGGTGAGCAGGGGGACACATGGGCAGGTGGGTACGTGGGCAGGTGAGCAGGGGGACAGGTGGGTAGGTGGGTAGATGAGCAGGGGGGCAGGTGGGCAGGAGAGCAGGTGGCAGGTGGGTAGGTGAGCAGGTGGGTAGGTGGGCAGCTGGGCAGGGAGACAGGTGACATCACTGAATAAGTGAACATCTTGGAGACAAGCAGTTAATGGAGTGGAGCTCAGGCAAGCATGGGGCTAAGAGTTCACAACCCAGTGAGTGGACGGGCAGAGGCGACACCATACTGCCTGCGCCCCTCTGTGCCGTGGCACTGGGGTCGCAGCCAAAACCATGTTTTTAAATAAAACTCATCTGAGAACAGTTTGGGATTTCCAGAAGAGAGCTGCAAAGATAGTACAGCGAGTTCGCCTGTACTAACCCAACCACAGTGTCCCCTAATACCAACGTCTGACGTGAGTGTGGGACATTTGTCACAATGATTCAATTCATGTGGATCCATTATTATTGACTGAAGCTCATACTTTATTCAGGTTTCTTTAGTCTGTACCTGCTTCGCTTTTTCTGTTCTGGGACCCCATCCAGGATCACACACACATCTGGTCATCACATCTCCTTCGGCTCCTCTGGGCTGCGACAGTTTGATGACCTTGACAGTGTTAAGGAGGACTGCCAGGTGAATAGCAGGACGGCCCTCTGTTGGGGTTTGTCTGGTGTTTGTGTCATGATTAGACTAGGGCTGTGGGTTTGGGCAGGAAGACCACAGGGGTGAAGGGCCCACCTGTCCCATCCCATCAGGGCACACGCCCTCAACACGGCTTATCTCTGCGATGCTGTCTGAGCTCACCTGGCTGAGGTGTGTTTGTCAGAACCGGAAGGGGGACCAGAAGGAGGCTGCTACGTGCAGCCACATCTGACGGCTGGGAGTGAGGATCCCATCCCTGGCAGGGCAGGATCCACACACATTATTGGGAATTCTTCTGCATGGACGATTTCTCTTCTCCCCCAGTGGCTTATTCAATCCTTTATTTGGACCGGCATGGATTCATGGATGTTTGCTTAATATCGTGGGTTGTCATCCAATAAGTTATTTATTCTGTTGCTCAAACCATCCCAGCTTTGGCCACTGGGAGCTCTGTCAGTTGGTTCCCCTGACAAAACAGTTTTCTATTAACCAAGTAATTATTAAATGAGGACAGAGAAGCGGGAGGAAAAGGCGGTCACTGGCCAGCAACGAACACTACGCAAACACACGTGGGCGCACACAAATGCACAGGCACACACGTGCACACACGTCCTCCGTGGACACAGACAGGAGGCAGCCTAGGCGGCTCACAGCAGGGCCTGGCCCTCAGCACAGGGTCCGTGCAGGGTGGGGGTCTGTCCCCTGGCCCAGCTCCTCCGGACAGAAGCTGCTGCTTCAGGCCCCCTTTGGACAGCTCTGCCCTCACGAGGGGGTGGCCACCCCAGGTGCCAGGGGCGATGGGCGAGTGGCTGAGGGTCAGGCAGCCGGGCAGGGCCAGCGTCTTCCCCTCCAGATGCCACTTCCTCTCGCAGACGGGCTGTCGAAGTGGGAAGGTGAGTTTCAGCCACGGAAAGAAGTTCCCTGGGGCAAGTGAGGATGGCGCCCGACATAGGCCAGGCTCCCTGCCCAGCCGGTGGGCACGGGGCAGGGGGAGCACGGTCAGGGGCCGCGGTCAGAAGCCTGGTCTTTAGGGGGTCTGACCCGGCTTCAGTCCCCACCGGGCCAGTCACCAAGGAAGCCTCACGTCCTGCCCACAGAGGGGTCTGGTGCCGCTTTGGGAAAACACAGCGAGGTCATCTGTGCCAGGTGCCTGGCACAGGGTAGGTGCTCCACAGGGCTAGGTTAAGAAGCCAGGCCCGGCCCTGCTCCAAAAGATTTTCCCCAAAGTCAGAGAAAGACAATGCCAGAAGTGAGGCAGGCACGGTGGCCTGTGGCTCATCTCTGCTGGAGGGAGGGTCCAGGTGGCCAGCTCCCCAGCCCACGGCCCTGCTGCCCCTGGATCCTGGACTTTCACTCTCGCTGCGCCCCCTTGGGAAACACCTGGGCTCCACCGGAGCGACCCACAGGTGGTGACATCGGGGACCCCTCCTGCCCCTGCAGACCCAGGGCAGGGATTCCTGGGGGCCAGGGGGAACACGGGGGGCACTGGGATAGATGAGGGGTCCTGGCTGGCCCCTGCTCTGGGCAAGCACAGAGCCCCATTCTGCTGGTTTCTAGAAGGCCAAGGCATCACCACGCCCACGGCTATCTGGGGCACTCATCCTCCCCAGCTGAGGTCCCCCAGTGTCCAGAGGACCCACATTACGAGACACTGAAGAGGGGAAACTCCAGCATAAGAGGTGAGCCGTGCACAGGTGGCTAGCCTGGAGGACGGCAGCAGGGGCCCTAGTGGTTCCAGCCGGCCCAGGCGGGACCCAACGAGAGCCTTCACCGCGTGTCCCCTCCAGGCCCACGTTGGGCCCGGTGGCCCCGTTAGCACAGCCCCACGTTCGTTTGGGTTTGCAGCCGTGCCCCACCCCCGGGTTCACGTGGTTTAGTTGGATTACAGATTCGGGTTTTGACAAAGCCTCGCTGTGGGTACCGGTGAGGAGGGCCCAGCACCCCCCAACCCCCCACGCCCTCCAGATGGCTCAGCCCTAAATTACTCATTTGTGCCGCTGAGGCATCAAAAATCAAGTTGCTTTTTCAAAACTTTTGATGTCACAGAACATTTCAAAAGACGTTTCGTAAGACAATGCTCCGATAAGGACATCCGGATCAGACCCTCTCTCCCCAAGTCCTCCGAGGAGGACGATGGCCCCAGGCAGGACTTAACGGGAGGTGCAGCCTCTGCTCGCACACTCCAGAGACAGGACGCTCTGTCACCCCTGCCCACGCGCCCTCTCCCACCTGGCCACCTCCACCCAGGGTCCTCCGCAGCCACGCCAGGAGCACCTTCGGGAGAGCCCTCGTTTATCTGCAAGCATCTTCGGGTCTTGGGCCGGGGCGGGGGCGGCAGGGGGGCAGAAGCCGGCCTTGCCACCCCTCGCCTTCCTGCCTGTCCTTGCTTTGGGGTCCCCAGAGGCTCCGTTCCCGGTGTGCTGGCAAGCAGGCAGACGGGAGACCAACGTAACACAGCTCCTGGGCGGGCAGCTGCGGTCTGAGGCCCCCGCCCAGCTGGAAACCACAGTGGGAGGGGAGGGGAGAGCAGAGGAGCGGAGAGCAGAGCAGAGAAGACCTCCATGGGGCCTTGGAGTCGAGTCAGGGCGGCCAAATGCCAGATGCTGGTCACCAGCCTCTTTGTCTTGGTAACAGGCTGGCTGGGCAGGGGCAGGAGGCTTGGGGGGTGGGGTGGGGCGTGGGGTTTGGGGGTTGAGGGGCTGAGCCGCGTTCCTGGACCTCCGGAGCTGTGGTTCCCGCCCCGGCCACACCAGCCCTGCAGCCCCGGTGGACATGCACCTGGGGTTCTGGTGGCGGACTCCTGGCAGCAGAAGGATGTCCCGTGAGCAGTGCCTGTCCTCCTGCCGGGCGGCGCGGGCCCTAGAGAAGCCCTGAGGGCCTTGGGTGGCTGGAGAACCGGGCTCGGAGGGGCTTTCCCTGGGGGAGCGGGGCAGGGGCTGGCCTCCCACTCAGGAAGGTGCTCTCATGGCGGGGGGAGATAGGCGGGCTGAGAAGGGCTGGGGTGGGTCCGTTTCCTGCTCCGCTGATGGAATGATGCAAGGTTCCAGGCCCTTGGAGAAGACAGACAGCGGGTGTGCGTGCTGCAGGGGAGGGGGGATGTGAGTGTGAGTGTGTGTGCTGGGGTGTCTTGTGTGAGTGTGTCTGTGTGTGCGGGGGGGGGGGGGTGTCTGTGTCGGGGAGTGTCTGGGGCAAAGGTCTCCCTGAGACCACCCCCAGAAACACCCAGAGGCCCCGCAGCCGATCCTGTCTCCTGTGAGACCCGGAAGCTGGAGGGAGGCTGGCAGGGGGGCGGGTCAGTGCCCAGCCCTGCCCCACACGCTGGGTCCGCCCACCCCCAGCTACTGGGCCTCGCTTCGGCCGCCACAGCAGCACTCACCTACTTCGGGCCTCACTTTGCTGTCATCGGCCACAGGACCCCCTATGAAGCTTTGCACCTCTGGGGTAAGTGAGGCTCTGGGCAGGGCAGCCACTGTTGGGGAAGGGCCTTCAGGAGCAAAGGTGGCTGGGGAGGAGCCCCAGGCTGGCGTGAGGTCTCCCGAGTGGAGCCGGGCTGGGCCAAGCAGTGGGGTCAGAGGCAGAACGGGCCACCCGGAAGTCTGGTGTCTGCCCAGGTCTCCCACCCTGGGACCCTGGGGACAGCTTGGGTGTGTCGGGTGGTATCTGGACCCTGTCCTCTGTGTCCAGGAAGGGGTGCTCACCCAAGATGAGGCCTTGAGCATCACAGAGATGGCATCCTGTCCCCACTACCCTGCCCCCCGGGGGGCTTGGCCTCCGGAGAGAGCGCTGGAGGCCAAGGAGGGCGGCTGTAGGGGAAGCCGAGGCTCAGGGGATTGGGACCGGTGGTCCCAGCCCCAGTCCTCCTGGTGCCTGCAGGCCCCATGTTTTTACCCTGAGCCCTGAACCCCAGACTCCCTAGAGCAGGAAGCCTGGGGCCGGGCCTGGACTGATAAGATTACAGCCACCTGTCAGTAGGGCCTGGGGGCAGGGATGTGGGTTCTAAGATAGCCCCGGGGATGGGAGGGGACAGGGTGGACAGGAAGCAAGGAGGGAGGGGCAGGGCTGGCATGGAGGTGGGTGGGTAGTGGGAGGTACACCCCTGCCTGACCGGATAAGGCCCATTCAGAGCTCCCCAAAGTCCAGCACCCCAAGTTGGCTCTCAGGTTGGATTTCAGACCTTGGCTCTATGCACATGGGACCCCTGCCCTGGGCACACTGACACCCTTCTCTCTCCACTCTCAGCGTTCTCCACAGGAATCATCCTGGCCGGGCTCCTGACCCTGGGGGCCGTGCTGAGTGCTGCAGCCACTGTGAGAGAGGCCAGGGGCCTCATGGCTGGGGTGAGTTCTCTGTGTCCCCAGCTCCTCCAGATGGGATCTGGCAGGGCTGTGAGCCCACGGACCCTGCCTCTCCCCTGTGTCCCGACAGAAACCGGGGCTCCAGGGACATGGGCCAGCCAGGAGCCCTCCACCCGGGACAGCCAGGGCCCCCTCCACCCGGGACAGCCAGGGCCCCTCCACCCGGGACAGCCAGGACCCCCTCCACCAGGTGCCTATCTCACCCCCATCACCCATGGGGGCCTTGAAAGGCAGGTCTGACCCTCCCAGGCCTGGGCACTGTTTCAAAGGCCCAGGGAGGGCCTAGTTCTGTGACACTGGAGTCGCTGGGTACGTGGTTTGGGTGAATTCCATCCCCTTATCAGGAGGCCAGGCCCAGTCGATCACCTGTAGGCCGGGACTGGGCAGTGGCCCCGAGGTGGCCTGCAGCTGGGCTTCTCCTGAGCCGCACACCCTCCTCTGCAGCCACCAGCAGTGGGGTCTCCCCACCCCTCGAGTTCCCACAAGCCTCTGACCTCGCCCCACAGCAGTGGCCCTGTGTTGCCCCCATACCTGTTCCTCCGTGTGGCCCTATCTTGGTCCCCACCGGCCTGTCCTTCTGCTCCACCTGCCAGACCCATCTCCGCAGGGACCATGGGCCTGTCCGCTCTGGGCTCAAGCCCCTCCTCTCACCTGAACTGGGGCCTCAGCTCCTGGCTGGTGCCCTGTGTTGTCACCTGATGCACACCACCCCCCAGAGCCTTCTCAGGCTCCCCGAGCACGTGAGACCAAGTCCAGCCTCCCTGTGCCTCCACGGGTCCCTCTGGCCTCCTGCTTTCCTGCCCCCAGCCCTCTGCTCCTGCAAACCCCCCTCTCCCCTGGGCGTGGTTTGTGGGGCTGACAACCCCTGGGAGCTCAGGCCGGGGCTATGTTTCCCCGGGTGGCCTCTGAGGCCGGCAACCCTGAGCTCCCTGAGGGCGGCCTTCTGGGTCCCCAGGGCTGGCGGGGCTCTCGGCCCAGCCTGTGTCAGCAAATGTTGGTTGAATGACTCCTGGCTTGTAAACATCTCCAAGGGCAGGGACAGAGTCACCTCCCGGAGCCGGGCCCCAGCCCTGGGTGTGCTTGGGAAGTAGAGGGGTATCCGGCAGCTCGAGCCCTAAGCAGGACCCCGCAGGAGTGTGGGCAGGGCAGTGCTGCATGGGCGCACTAAGAGCCGGGCCTGTGCAGTCTGGCTGTGGGATGGGGGGAGGAAAGGAGGCCCCAATGGCAGCTGACCAGGCAGGTGCACTGTCCTCCCAAAGGGGATCCCTGAAGCGTGGGGCTTGCCAGAGGGGCTCAGGGCTGGAGGTCAAGGCTGCTGGCGGGGCCAGACCCCAGGGTCCTGGCGAGGGCGGCCCAGAGAGGCCAGCGCCGAGGCTGCAGCATCGGCCACCAGGGGGCGCCATGGTGCTGGGCTCAGAGCCGAGGCGGGAAGATGCCAAAGGCTCCTGTTCCCAAGGTTCGTGGCTCCCCGGTTCTCGGCCCAGCCGGTCACCAGGGCCTTCCCCAGCTCCCGACCGCCCCAGCTCTGCACCCTGATCTGGGGGCAGGCGGCAGGGCGCACCAGGGTCTCGGTTCTGCGTCCCTCCCCGTTACTTGGGTCGGGCCCCACGGCCGCGCGCCTGCTGCACCCCAACCTCCCGCCCTGGGCCCCCAGCCTGGATGGCAAGCCCAGCACGCCCCGCGGGGTCTGGGAGACCTCACTCCCCTACTGCCCGGCTGAGCCACGGCCGTGTGTGTGCATCTCAGTGTGCGTGTTGTGTCTGGCATGTGTCTGGCGTGTCTGGCGTGTGTGAGCCCACGTGCAGGGCCAGGGAGCGGACATCTTTCCCATCCCGACGCTCCCCCGCCGCTTCCTGCCCGCCCCCCGCCCCCCGCCCCAGTCTTCTCCCGCACCAGCCTCACACACAGGAAATGAGAGGCTCACAGGCTCAGAGCAGGGCTGGCAGCAGCGCCGGGGAAGCCATTTTGATTTATTTCTGTGTTTTTGTTTAGAATCGGGAGAAAGATATCGGTGGGGATTGGGCCCCGGCAGCACCCAGCGCCCCAGCCCCACAGAGGGCCTGGGGAGCCAGGCGGGCCCAGCGACGCCCAGGACCCTCCGTGCAGGCAGACTGGCCGGTGGGAGGGAAGGAAGTGATGCTCGCTCTCCTGAGGAATGAGCCGGTTCCTGGAAAATGCTGGTCCCCTGAGCTGGCTCTGGGCCTCCAGCCTGCTAGGCAGTGCTGAGCAATGGCTTCCAGATGGGGAAGGCGGCCCTTGGCCAGCCCGGGGCGGGGGGAGCCGGCGGTGGGGGGAGGGAGAGGGAGGAGGAGGCAGCATCTCCCCGCTGTCCTGAGACTGAGGCCTTGCAGACCCCTGGGCAGGCAGGAGGGAACATGGGGTGAAGGCGAGTGGACCACCCGCCCCTGAGAAGAGCCGGAGGTCCCTGTGCCTGCACTGAGTCTGGGCGCTGGCAGGGTGGCCCACTCTTTCCTGGAGCCTGGTGGGCCCCCCACCCCCACCCCCGTGTGGACTGTTTCTTCAACCGCATCCAGCCCGGGCAGCGTATGTGTCCATCTGCATCTGGGGTGTCCCTCCATTCCATTCCAGGTGCCACCCTGAGTGCGGCCCGTAGGTTGGGAGAGCCTGGCTGCAGCCCGCCCCTGGCCACGGACAGCCCGGGGTGACTGAGGTGGGGCGGTGACACCAGGCCTCCGGACCCCCGGGCCGTGTGGTCAGCAGGCGAATTGACTGTCCAGGGCTCCAGAAGGAGCCTCAGCCCGAGACCCAAATCAGTGGGTCACCAGCACAAAGTGACAAGTCAGACTATGGGTGGGGGGATGTCCCCAAGGCAGCACGTGGGCCAGGGTTCCTAGTCTGGGATGACCCTCTGAAACGACCCACAAAAGAGCTTTGGGGGCATGTGTGCATTTTGGGGGGAGGGGCTGTAAAGTTCATCAGCTTCAGAAGCCCCGTGAGAGACAGATGCGCCACCAAAGCCCTGGGGCCCAGGGGGTGGCAGGAGGTGGGGACGGGGTCGGCTGAGCCGCAGGGACAGAGCAGGCTGGGAAGAAGGGGGCGGGGCTTCTCCGCGGGAGTCACCCCGTCTCAGGGTGTCCTCCTGGCCACGCTCCCGGCCTGAACGCCGGCTCTGAACCCCCGGGAGGCATGTTTCAGAGCACAAAAGCAAAGCGGCCGCCCCTCCTCCAAAGGCCCTCCCTGTCCAGGGGGCCCGGCAGCCCCTGAGCCACCCCTCCTGCCCAGACTTAAAAGTGGTTCATTTCTTCTCCGGGATCCGAATCTCAGGCTCAGGAAGGCCCTGGCTGGCCCTTCCGGGGTCAGTGCCCTTCCCGGCAGCAGCCTCAGAGGGCAGGGGTCTCCCTCATCCCAGGTACTGCCTGCCCGCGTCCCTGGGGCAGGGGCTGTGGCACTGCCATCAAGGCCCTCACGGGAGCCAAAACCAGCAATAGGGGGTCTCCCAAAAAGGGCCAAAAGAAGGGATGGGGACCAGTGTGCCCGCCGCCCACGATCTCCCCCTTGGGCAGTGGGGAGCCGCCAGGCCACCACCACGGCGCCCGGACTAACGGTCTCTCCCCTGCCCTAGGCCTTCCTGTGCTTTGCCCTGGTGTTCTGCACCCTGGTGCAGGTGGCCTTCTGGAGCTTCCACAACCCCACGCAGGTGAGCGCCCCGGCCCGCCCCCATCCCGCCGGGGAGGGCACCTCAGGTATGAGAAAGTCGGTTCCATGCTTCCTCTCACCTGCTGGTCACCGGGGGAGACGGGGCGGGTGTGGAGGGACCACCGTGGGGACATTCTCTGCCTGGGGGTGAGGTGGGGACGCAGAGACCAGAGGGCCGGTCCTGTCCTGGGCTGGGGATCCCCAGAGAAAGAGGGAAGCAGGTACAAGCCTTGGACGCCCCCTTCTCACTAAGGCCCCCCTGGACCCAGAAGATGGGACCTGGGGGGTTGGAGGGAGGCCCCCCAGCTGGCCTGAGGGATTGATTAGTGGGGGTCGGTTCCAGAAAATGCACTGGGGGCTGGTCTCCTGACGGGGGTCGGGCCAGGCAGGGAGAGGCCTTGTGCGGGTGTGGGCGCTGCAGGACAGTGGAGGGGATGGCCAGGCCTCGTCCACAGGACGACAGCGGCCCTGCAGTCCAGGACTCGAGCTGCCTGGAGGTGGGACTGTTCAGGTGACCCTACTCCTTCCATTTTCACTGTGGGCTTTTCCCAGGGACGTGCATGTCGCTGGTGGCCGTGGTAATGGTGGGTGTGGGTCCCCATAGCAGGGGCCTCCTTTGCCCCTTCCTTCCTTCGTCCATTCATCCGTCCCTCTGTCCTCTGGGTGCTGCTGGTTCAGCGGGGCTCTGGGGAGGCTCAGGGGCTGGGAGGCAGGCAGGCCCCAGCTCTGTGATAACACGGTCACGCAGGGCCCCAGCCCCCAGAGAGCAGGGCTCGAAGACTGCAGGCCACGGGTCTAGGGTGGGTGCTAACCCCAGGGAGCTGGGCAGGACCACAGCTTGGGAGGGACGGCTCCCGAGGGACACAGGGGGCTGGGGCAGCCTGGCCCTCCAGAAATTCTGTCTGAACTCTGGGTCCTGAGACAGAGCTGAGAGCCTGCCTGGGAAATGGGGCTGGCCAAGTTCATGTGCAGAGCTGACCCCTCCCAGACCGGGGCTAGGGGTCAAGGCCAGACCCCCCTCTGGCCGGGCAGAGGAAATGGGTGCCCAAGAGGCTCAGGGAGAGGGGCAGCGACCCCGGACGGGCTCACATGGAGGGCCCGGGGACTAGTGGGGGCCAGGAGGGTCCACAGTTGGCTGAGGAGGGGACACCGGTGGCTCCAGTTGGCCAGTACCAGGCCAAGGCACAGAGCAAGGCTGGCCAATGCCACTGCCTTCCAGCACCCTGTGCCCATGGTCCCCCGACAGGATCAGACTTCTCTCCCCAGCTGAGTTGCAAGCCTGCAGGGCAGCCTCCGGGGTGCCCTTCCCAGAGGGCCCACTTGCCACCCCCCCGCCGCCCCCCCGCCCCCGGCGTCTGTTTCTCAGCCTCTGTCCCAGGCCTCAGGCCCCTGCTGCTCCCCGGCTGAGAGGTGCCGGGGAGCAGCCTCTCCGCTGTCCGCAGCAACGCGCACGACCCAGGCAGCAGAACTCAGGCGCCAGCCTTCACCTGTGAGAGCCCAGCCCCAGGCAAGACCCCGAGGCAGCCCCCCAAGAAGCTGCGGGGCCAGCGGGTAGGGCCACAGAGAGGGACAGGAGAGTCCAGCCCCACAGACCCCATGCGGCTGGACTCTCTGAGACCCTGATGAATCCTTTCTCCTCTCACTGGGACTCAGTTTCCCCATGCACTCTGTAAGGACCAGCCCAGGGAAACCAAAGTCAGTCCAGCTGGAGCATACCCGGTTTCTGGGCAAAACCCTGTGCAAGCAAGCGACCAGCAATGACTTTTCACCTGTGTCCCAGGAGTCCCAGCGACCCCGACCCCCTTGTTACCCAGGCCCCCACACCACCCCGCAGATGTTCACACAAGATGCAGAGAGCAGCCAGGTAGGAGGCCAAGCTCGGGCTGTGTGCCTTTAGGTGTGTGATTACCCACTCTGGTCTTACCTGCAGTAATGGGCCTAGTTTCTCCCCCCTGCCCTCTGTCCACCCCAGTGCTCCTCGGAGTTGACCTTCCAGGGTGGTGGCCATCCCCTTGGTCTGCAGATGGAGGGATTCAGGCCCACGGGGGCTGGGGGGTAGGGCAAGAGCACCCTGGCAGAGGCAGGGCA
>RJWK010012142.1:0-40882 GCA_004363435.1 Platanista minor
AAAAAAAAAAAAAAAAAGACCCAATCAACTGCTGGAAAAGCTTTTTAAGCTCTAGAGCTAAATTATCAATGAAATAGTGGGTCACTGTGATCTTGTGATCTGTAATAAGAAACAGATTTTCAGTCTTCGTCCCCTGGTCCTGGCACAGAGTTCCTAAAACTCTAGGAATTTCCTAAGTGGGGAGAGCAATAACAGTGTCTCTTGTTAGGCGAATGAGGTGACTTTTTGGAAAGAACCTCCTTTCCAAAGAATGGGGGCTGGTTGCCAGGGGAACCAACCACAGAGTTAGAGGGTTGGAACTTCTGGTCCCTCCCCGGATGTCTAGGCAGGTAAGAAGGGCTGCAGGTTTGAATCAATCGCCAACGGCCAGTGATCTTATCAATCGTGCCTGTGTAAAGAATGCTCTATAAAGACTCAAAAGGACAGGGTCTGGAGAGCTTCTGGGTTGGTGAACACGTGCAGATTTGGGGAGAATGGTGCTCAGAAAGCATGGGAGCTCCATGCCCTTCCCCCACACCTTGCCCTGTGCATCTCTTCCACCTGGCTGTTCCTGAGTTATTTCCTTTTATAATAAACCAGTGATCTAGTAAGTAGCATGTTTCTCTGAGTTCTGTGTGTTGCTCTAGCAAATTAATAGAACCCAAAGTGCTTAGAACCTCTGAACTGTAGCCAGTGGCTCAGAGCACAGGTGACAACTTGGGCTTGCAAATGACGGCTGGTGGGGGGTGGGTGGCCTTGTAGAGCCCTTAACCTTGGGGTCTGACGCTACCTCCAAATGGGTAGTATCCAAACTGAGTTAAGTTGTAGGACATCCAGCTGGTGTCGGAGAAGTGCTGGGTGGCGCGGGGAAAACAACCTGTACGTGTTGGAATTGGGTGCAGAATCAATCCTCATCACTTATTGGGACAATTCAATCTTTTTGGGGGGCCATAATCAATGTCTTTATGTCTGCTATTTATTTCAAAGTCATGGAGTTTTTAAAAAGATATGTGTGGTGTAGTATTTAATTGGACTTGGAAAGGTTCTTTCCACTCTCCTTCGTGAGCACGGCCATTCCATTTCCATATGAGCAAAAATATATGATTGAATATTCACATCAGCCAATGAGAATTCCCCGACTGCCAGACTCTGAGTTAAGTACTTTATGACAATCCAGTGATATAAACACGATTGTTATCTCTGTATGACAGATGGGGAAGCTTAATAAGTCTTGCAAAAGACAGGTAGAGGGTCTGGGATCTGGCCGGGAGAGTGAATTACCAGACCCAGGGGGTGGGGATGTGCTTTCAAACATGAGATTTCAGAGCTGTAGTCAGGAAAGTGAAAGAGCGTAAATCTCTCGGTGAACAAAAAGACACACGTGTAACACCGCGCCAAGATCACAGCTCCCAGGAGAGGCCTCTGCCACCAGCCTCCCTCCAGGCTCCCCTGCCTCCAACGGAGG
Organism: Platanista minor; assembly: GCA_004363435.1. Taxonomy (NCBI): domain Eukaryota; kingdom Metazoa; phylum Chordata; class Mammalia; order Artiodactyla; family Platanistidae; genus Platanista; species Platanista minor. The sequence goes on from RJWK010012142.1 coordinate 1,445, forward strand.
CCATTTTGTTCCTCCAGTTATAAAGGACACTCTGAAGTCAAGCCTGTATAGTAGCAGTATTGTTTTGACAAAAGGCCGTGGGGCTGGCCAGGTGGGACTGGGAAAAATCAGCGTGAATGACTGTTTTCTCTCCCGAGCGGCCTCAGCTCAGGTCTAAGACAAAGTGAGACAGAAACCTCCAAAGGACCGGCACAGGCCTGTCTGCAGCTGCGGCCCTCAAAGTCAGGGAGACAGACTCTCTGCCACCCGGTCAGGATCCAACCTTTGCTTCCTGATCATCAAAGCGTTTTAAGGCCCCTCGCGCCCTCGCAACTCCAGTGGGAACCAACCCTACAGCCAGAACTCACCAACACCTGCCGGCAGCCAAAGCCTCACCCAGAGGGGCTGTCCCCGTTGAGAGCAAGATGCCTCTACCACTAACCAGGTCAAGGTAGAATGAGGCCTGCTGAGCATATTTGGTCGCTTTCAGGGGAAGTAACATCATCTTGCGAAACAGCGTTCATACCGGCTCCGCTATTGTAGCTTTCTATTCTAGGTACCCCAAAAGCCTCCTTATCACCAGACCCAGAGCATTCACTATTTAAGGACGCGGTGGTTCTCACTGATGAAAATAGCAAAACTACTACCAACTTCTTTTTTAAACATTCACAATGGACTCGTGGGTCCCTAAGTCAACCTGCTGACTACTTTTTCTGCTCCTAACGTGTTGTACAGACTTTGGCTGATTCTTGGTTAATCTGCACAGCGACAGTTCCTGCGGGCTAGAGGTCTGACCCCCACTGTTCATGGAAGAAATGCTCCCCGCCCCACCATGCACAGAGAGGTTAAGGAGTTGTTAGGGGAGCATCAGCAAACCCGCTGAGAAGTTGAGGGGGCCGCCCCGCTGTCCCCAGGCCGCCAAGGTCAACTCTCCATACACTGCCGTGCCTTCTGCCACCAGGGCAGCCAGCCAGCCAGGCGGCCGATCGTTTGCTCTCCCCAGAAAACTTCCCTTAGAAAGACTCTCAGGCTTTGCCAAGGAGAGAAGCTCTGGAAACCAGTGTTATGGTCACAGATTTCAGTGCGCCGGGGCCCCCGGGGATCAGCCAGGCCAACCTCCCCCTTTGACAGATTGAGAAACCGAGGCCCAAGAAGCCAAGGTCAAGCGCCAGGGAGACTCCCAGGAGACCTTCGTCCTCCGCCCGTGAAACGGTCATCTGCCCATCTTCCCAAGGGAGGAACTGACCAGAGCAGGAAATGCCTTCACCCCGGAGGTCATTGCCGAGAAGGCCAGCCCCTCCCCGGGGCAGATGTGGGGAGGGTGTTGGTTCGGGCTCACCACGCTCGACCCTTTTCTAAGCACAGGTGACGGTAGAAGGACCTTCCCGCCCGCCCGGCCGCCCGCCCGGGAGAAGGGGATAGTTACGTCCTCGTCCCGCTCCAGCTCCAGGCCGGCCTCCATCAGGTTGCCCTCGTACTCCTCCCGGCGGAAGCGCTTGTCATCCTCGTGGTAGTCTAGCGGGGGCTCGGGCTCGCCCACACCCACGGGGCCTGCCTTCCCGGGCAGGGGCTGGTCCTGCCGGACACTGCGGGCGGCCAGGCCAGCATCGCTGTGCTGGACCCTCCTGGCCAGGGTCCTGCTGCCCGAGGCCCTCTTGTGATGGTACACCAGCACGTAGTCCACCTTGCGCTTGCCGTCCCTGAAGTACAGGCCATACTTGCACTCGGCGTCGGGGTCCACGGACAAGGAATTCAGCAGCTGCAGGGAGAGAAGAAAGCCACTCGCCGTCAAGGGCTCAGGGATGGGCCTTCGGAGGGGAGCACGTTGCCAAGACAACTGGCCACCTACTTGCTCTCCCCAACTGCTTCCACTCATGCCCTCTGATCACTAGGAGCCCAGACGGCCGAGAACACTGCAGAAGGCCCTGCCTTCAAGGAGCTGACACTCAAGAGACGTCGCTGCTCACGCACTTGAAGATGCCAGGCTGGATGCTCACACGCGAAGGCCTCCCGCCTCTCCCCAGGGAGCTCAGGTTGCCTGGGAGGGGCCAGGCGGCTGGAATGGGACGTGAAATCTGCACGGCAAACCCCCCGGGGGGTGCCCTTCGCACAGGCCCACGGGGTCCCAGGCAGAGAAGAGCTGAGCTCAGGTTCTGCACGTGGCGACCTCTGATGGCCAGCAGGCGTGGCAATGTCTTGTCAAGGTGGCTGTGGGACCGTACCGGCCCTCGCCTGGCCCGGCTCTGCCACTGATTAGCTGTGTGGTCGGGGCCAGGCAACCACGGTGTTAGTCTCGACTCTCCCAAGTCAACTCCCAGACCTCGAGTGGAGTATTCGGCAGTTTGCCTGGGGGGTGGTCTCAGGGGCCAGAGAGAGGTGGGGGAGGGAGGGCGGTGGCCGGTAGTGGCGGGATTCAGGGTGGGTTGCTGCACGTACAGTCCTGCCTCGGTTTCCTTATCTGCCTGAAGGACTCCAGGGGACCAAGGAGACGGGAGCCCGCCTGGGGTGGAGGATTCAAAGTCCAGGTGCCACGGTGCATGGCTTCTGCTAAAGCCACACCCGCATCTCTAGCATCCCCGTGGGATTCGGCTGGTTATTGAGGGTATTAGGTTCTGCTTCAAGCTGGTCTTTGGAAATAAGAGAAAATAAATAAACTCATACTGGGAAGAGGTCATACGAGCAGCTCTGCACCATTCAGAGTTTTCAGAGCTGCACCAGGGCTAAGGAGCCAGGCCCACACCCAGGCGGGCAGCTGGTACTGGGAGAGCTGGGGGCCTGGGTGGGAGGAGGGAGGCCCAGCCCAGGACAGAGACCATGGACCACCCCAGCGTCTTTGGTGGGTCACGTTGCAGGGGAGGCAGGAAAGAGCTGTTTACCTCAATTTGTCAGGAGAAACTGAGGCCCGGTGAGGTGAGGGGCACCCGAGGTGACAGCGCAGGCAGGCTGAGCCCAGCCTGGAATCCTGTCTGCAGGCCCAGGACGCCCCTCCTCAACAGTAACAGGCACTCGGAGTGACACTATTTCTCAGCATGGGGCACATCCTTTCACGGAGTCCCCGCGTGAGGGCCACTATAATTAGGGCTACCTGACCCAGAGGAAGTTGGGGCTCACGCGGGTGAAGCGATTGGGCCCTTGCTCCCCGGCTGATCCCCAATGGCCTGCTCCACTGGACACCGTTAGGGTGAGTGTAGCCGCTCAGCTGAGCTGCAGTTCCACCCTCGCTGCTCCTGGAACCACAGGTCAGGTGAGGGTGGAAGGGAGCTTTGGGCAGCGAGAGGCCTCAGGTAAGTCCAGGCTTGGTCCCTCTCCAGCTACGAGTCCTGTGGGGATACTCTACCCTCTGTGGGCCTCAGCTTCCACCTCTGTAAAGTGGGCGAATAACAGAAGCCGCCCCCACTGGCAGCCAGGAGGACTGAGTAAAAGAACGTCTAGGCTGGGTGGACTCTCCCTCTAACTCCTGGGACAGGCATCCCGGGCCCATCTCGCCTCCCTGCCCTCCATCCCGGTTTGAAGGCAGGTGCTCATTCTCCTGGATTATATCAGGAAGGGCAGAGAAATGCAGCGTCACGGGGAGCTGGCCGCTAAAGGTGGTTCCTGTCCTCGCAGGAGAGTGGGCAGAAAAGCCAGACCCGAAGGCTGCCTGCGGGGAACGTGGAAGACGCTGGCTAGCGCTGGGGAATAACGCTGCTGCTGACAGGCAGGGCAAGAGCATGGGAGGTGGTGAGAGCCAGGTGGACATGCGGGCTCTGGGCGGGCAGGGCACACTGCCTGCCGCCAGCATCCTGGGCACTGCAGACTCTCAGCGTCTCTACAAGGGGTTCATCCCGATTTTCCAAACGGGGAACGCGCATCTTCTGAGCTGAGCCAGGGGCCGTGTGCTCCTCCCGAGGGCTAGAGTGGTCATCCTTGTCTCCTGCCTGCAACACCTCTCACCAGCTTTCTCTCCCACCCCGCACCCCGGCATACACCAGAGCCAGGACATCTCATCCCCTCCTCCCTGCTTTTGCACGTGCTGTGCTCCCCACCTGCACGCCTTCCCTTCCTCCTCTGTCCTTTGTAGTTCTCCCCAGCTTCCCCAGCACTGACAAACCCCCTGTCCGCTGTGATCTGAGGTCCCTGACCTCTCCAGATCTCATGTCCTGGGACTGCCTCGGAGCCGTCCATACATAAGCTCTTAACTCACTGCAGGGCCCCTCAGCAGGCTGGCAGGACACGGGGGGCTGGGTCAGGAACTGCCCCTAATGCACTTCCCTCCAGAACCTGCTGCACACACAGCGGGCTCAGCACCTGGTGTGGGTCCCAGAAATGCTCCTGGCTGGCTGGAATAATGGCTGGTACTGAGCAAAGTGGACCAATGAGTCCTTAGTGAATGGGAAGGAAATTCAGAGTAACCCCCATCAAGTCAGAGAGCAGGGAAATTAACATAAGGAGAGAATTCCCCACCAACACAAGACAAGAAAATGTTACCGGGTTCAAAACTGAATGCCTATTCAGCCACTGGGGCCTGATCAAGGACCCTCAGAGTCTGACCGTCTGGGGAGCACATACACATCCCCTAAACATCTCCTGCCATTGGGGGGAGTGGTAGCATGGAGGCCAGACAAGAATGGGTGTCCCTTGCTTTCATCTGAAGACCAGTTCTGCCACTTCTAGCTGTGCTACCTCTAGGCACATAGCTTAATATCTTTGTCCCTCTGGACTTCTCTTTGTGAAATGAGGGCCAGAGGGAATAAACAGACCTCTCTCAACTAACATGACTTCCCTCAAAGGGTTGTTGGAAGGATTAAACATGTTAATGTATGTAAAGGGTTTACAACAGGGCCTGGGATATGGTGAACCCTCAACAGAAATTTGCTCTAATTGGGAACCGAGACGTGGCACAAGTAAAGAACTAGGGGGGGACAGGAAAAAATAATCTCATGGTCGAAGTGGACCACAAGTTAAAGCTGGTGGCAGTGGAAAAGGGAGCTGGTTGCACTGCCAGGTCCAGCAAGTGGCAGAACCAAGCACTGCTGTGAGGGTCCCAGATCCTACCCCAAGGCCTGGCCCGGTCACTGATTTGTTGTGTGATCCTGGGCAAGTTGCTTTGTTTGTTTGCACCTTGGTTTTAAAAACTGGGGGTGATCCTACCTGAATAAGTGTAAGGGGCACGCAATCTTCAAACAGAAAGTATGGGCTCTCTTCCTAGTACATTCAACACAGGCTGGTAGGCCCGCAGGGTTTGGAGAGCAATTCTGAGCCGGGTTTAGAGGAAGCTGGGGAGGTAGATGCACAGCGAGGACCACAGAGGCTGCCAGGGTGGCCGTGTGACTTTACGGGGTCCCTTCCATGGAGCCGGAGTGGTTGTTTTTCTTGTGTAGGACAGGACAAAAAGGGCAAAGATCTAACTTGCAGTGGGAGCGATATGGGTTCGACTGAATGCCTAACTTCCCAATTCAAAGGCTTGGGAAAGCTTCAGAACATCCTTTCTGTATCGTCAGGAAAGGGACAGTGACCTCTTGCTGCACTTTTGCTAAGGGCGAGGGATTTCTCATTCATCTTTTTAATGCTTGGCACCGAACGCACGGTCCTGGAACGAACACACGGTTCTGGAACGAACGCATGCGTGGGGGAATGAATGACAGAGGTGTGGGGTTTGCACGCTGCTACTGGTAGGGGCCACCAGATCAAGGACACTGAAGCTGAGACTCAGCCAGACCAGAGCTTAAACACCACACCCCTCAGCTCCGAGCCTCAGTTTTTCCATCTGTGAGATGGGGACAAAAACATCTCCTCGACTTAGGTCACAGGATTCTTGTGAGGACCAAGTGTGATGGGAGAACTGAACATATTTTGAAGATGAACCTGTGAGCTGTCCCAAGGAAGGTAGAAAGATGGCTGGCTGAGGTTACGTGGGAAGAGGTCAGGGGCCAAAAGTCCCCTTCACAGCAGGTGTGCCCTGACCCAAATACCACAAACAGCAAGAGGGCAGTCTACCTGTCGCTGCAAACTTCCTCCCCAGACTCTTAGAAAAGGGCAGAAGAGGAGAACCGAGCCCTGTATCCACCCCTTGGTCGCTGCACTGCGACCCAGTACATTCTTTCTTTATGTTTATTTATTTTTTATTGACGTAGAGTTGATTTACAGCGTTGATTTCTGCTGTACAGCAAAGTGATTCAGATATATATACATATATATATATATATATGCATGTATATACATTCTTTTTAAAAATATTCTTTTCCATTATCATTTATCGTAGGATATTGAATATAGTTCCCCGTGCTATACAGTAGGACCTTGTTTATCCATCCTATATGTAATAGCTTACATCTGCTAACCCCAGCCTCCCACTCCATCCCTCCCCAAACTCCTCCCCCTTGGCAACCACAAGTCTGTTCTCAATATCCAGGATCCAGTGCAGTCTTTAATTTGGCTTCTTACCTGGAGTTTGGAGCTCCAGGAACTGAATTCACACATTTGGGTGAAATAGCCCAAGTCAGGGCGAGTCTCAATGATCATTCTAAGGGAATCTACTGTATTCACTTTTTCCATTTCATGGGGAAAATGAAAATCGGTGACCTGCAAAATTTCTTTCCATTTTGGGACTCTTTGAATTTCAACTCCGAAGGGAAGGTCACTCTTAAAGCACTTTTATTCCAAAAAAATTTAGATTAAATCACTCACACTGCATATCAATTTATGATTACTGGGCGAATTCTGTGATCTATAAACAGATCATCTCCAACACCAGATAAAGAGGATGCTCTTATCTTGAAGGCAGGCAGATGCCAGCATCGGGTGCCTATTCCTGGGGTGTTTGGGCTTGTTGGGACACAGATCCCGGGCCACTGACAGCCGTCAGTTTGAAGGAAGAAAGTAGAAACACTCAAAGATTAACATAAAGAAAACTTAATGAAATAAACTGCACCCAACCTGGACTCTAGCTTTTGAGTCATCTCTTACGCATCTTTTTACAGAAACAACGAAACGACTTTTACCTTTGAACTTGGGAATGACAGAGGGAGGAGAGGCACAGAGAGAGGGGCTGGAAACCGCAGGCTGCCTGGGAGGGGCGTATTCTGATGGCCGATTTAAACGACGTTGACACCCCAAGTATGTGACGCATATCTGGGAACTGGCTGGGAACTTTCTGAAATGCAGTCCCTGCCCTCTGGCCTTTGCCTGCACAGAGCCACCTCAAAGTAATGACTGAGCAACAATTATTGGCTTGAGCTGTGCTGGGGATGCCCCCGGAGGCTCTCCCCGGCACACTGCCTGCCCTGCACAGACAGGCCCCCAGCTCCTAGAGCCACTGCTTCCAGCCTGTCTGTGGCCATTTCTCTGGTGGGATGCTGCTCAGCCCTCCTTTCCTGCGGCCACGTGCTCCTGATTCACAGCCCTCCAAGCCCGCCACACCTGAAGCCTCCCCACCGTAAGAGTTGTGCGCAAAATAAGTCACTAGTCTCCTCTGGGCTTGTCTGCTTGCTTCTGGGCTGTGAGAAGCTTGAAAGAAGAGCCGAGCTGCCTCTTTGCAGACTTCATGGACCTCACCAGAGTTTGGGGGAGCCGAGAATTTCTGGATTGGGATGGACAATGGGTCCCTGAACTAAAATTCCAGAGCCCAGGGGCCATTTGTTAAAGGCTCCATTTTTTTTTTTTTTGCGGTCCGCGGGCCTCGCACCGCTGTGGCCTCTCCCGTGGCGGAGCACAGGCTCTGGACGCGCAGGCTCAGCGGCCATGGCTCACGGGGCCCAGCCGCTCCGTGGCATGTGGGATCTTCCCGGACCGGGGCACGAACCCGTGTCCCCTGCATCGGCAGGCGGTCTCTCAACCACTGTGCGACCTGGGAAGCCCCAAATTCAATTCTTTTTTTTTTTTTTTTTTTCCAGTACGCGGGCCTCTCACTGTTGTGGCCTCTCCCGCTGCGGAGCACAGGCTCCGGACGCGCAGGCTCAGCGGCCATGGCTCACGGGCCCAGCCGCTCCGCGGCACGTGGGATCCTCCCGGACTGGGGCACGAACCCGCGTCCCCTGCATCGGCAGGCAGACTCCCAACTGCTGCGCCACCAGGGAAGCCCGAGGGCTCCATTTGTAATTTCACAGCCTGTTCATTCTCAAGTTGAATCTGGTCTACCTTGGAGTGTCTGTTTCTCCTCATTCCCTTAGCTGCCACCTCTACCTCACACCTCCTAACTGGTGTCCCCCTCGTTCCCACCTCTGGGTCTTCAAATATGTGATTTCCTAGTGTGAAAGGCCCCACCCCACCCCATTACGGGTATAACTGGCCTCTTCTCCAGAATGCTCATCCCTCCAACAGGCTGTCCGTGGTCACCTGCCTCTGTGTCTTGGCCCTTCCTAGCTCTCCTCCCAGCTGGTGGGTGACATGGGACAGTCATCTGCCCCCTCCTGGCCTCAGTTTCTTCCTCTGTGATAACAGCACCTACCCCATATGGTTACTGAGAGAGTGACATGAGTTAACACACAGCGGCTGGCCCATCACTCTGGAAGCGTCCCTTGTCGCTGTCTCGGGTAACTTCCACCACTGCTCCTTAAGCCCCAGCTGGGCGGGGTTCCCCGGCTCGTTCGCTCTGGTGGTGTCCTGGATCCCACAGGGCCTGGCACGCAGCAGGCACACAGTGTGCGCTGAAATGATGACCCTAAACTTTCAAGGTCACCACCAACACTGGTTCCTAACATTGCCAGCATTTCTGCGCAAGCCCAGCTGTAGAGGACACCCCCATAGCCCACAGCAGCCCAGTCATGACCCCAGGGGGTGCAAGGCCAGAGGGTCTCTGCCTTTCCCGGACCGCACCCCACAGGCACCTCCCTGGATGCCCGGCCGGACTCCGGCCGAGGCTAGAGAGGCAGTCTAGGGCAATCCTGGGCTTGGTCAGAGGGAAACACGGGGCTGGGGCCTCCGCATCTCCTGGGGAGGGGCTTTGGCACTGGCTGTGTGGGCACCAGGGAGAAAGGGGAGTCTGTTCTCTGGCCCCGGAACGAGCGGCAGCGGGGCTCCCCGGCTGAGGGCGCTGGTCTCAGCCCTTCCGCCTTCAGGCAAACTTTGTTCTAGCGTTAAGCCAAAACCCACATGGGCGAATTCTGACCTCCGGGAATCCTTGCGACCGCTGGGTCCCGCCCCAGAGAGAGTGGTAGGGCCACCGGGGACCCCAGACAGGGGACCCAACCACGTGGTCGGCCAGGCGCTGGCCCACCCGGCCCGGCTACCACCCAGGCCAGGCGCGAGCGCCAGGCTGGGGACCGGGACCAGCGCGGAAAGTCAGTCTCGAGCGACCGGCGCCCGCCTGCTGCCCGGGGTGTGCGGAGCTCCCCTCCCGTGCCAGACCCCGCGTCGCCCCGGGGACTCCGCGCCCCGTACAGGTCGGTCGCTGGAGGGTGGCGGCGCGGTGGGGCCTGGAGGCTGCCACCCTCCCGGGGCGAGGCGGCTGTCCCACCCGGGGCCCCAGCGGCCCGCTCGGGCGAAGCGGCTGCGGGCTGGGACGCGGGGCCGGGACGGGCGCGGGCGCGTGGGTGGACGCCCCCCACGCGCCCCGAGCTCCGCGGAGCTGGCGCGCCCCGCCCCCCACCGGTCGCGCCCGTCCGGGGCGCGGCGCAGGTGCGCGGCCCTCCCGCCGGATCGCGGCCGCCCGCACTCACCGTGCCCTCGGACGGCAGGTAGCCGATGTCCTCGATGGCGCAGATGTTGATGATGTGGACGCTGCTGTCCGCGGCCGGGAGCGTCGAGTACTTCTCGTTGACCCTCATCGCGGCCGCCTGTGCGCCAGGACCGCCGGGCGGAGCGCCCTCCCCATCCACGGCCCCGGCGGTCTCTGCAAGCGGACAGGCAGCGTTCGCGGCGCGCTGGCTCGCGGGGGGCCGGGCCTCCCGCTCCGCCCGCCGCCCGCGCCGCCCGGCCCGCACCGGCCCCGGCCCGGGCCCCGCGCGCTGCTGTGCGGGAGCGCCCACCCTGCCGCTCCCGCGGGGCCCACACGCCGGCCGGCTTCCTTTGCCTCCAAGAAAGATAATCCGCGCTGTGCGCCCGCTTATGGCCGGGGCGGCGGCCACGCGGGTCAGGTTTTCCGTAGAAATTTAAACACAGGAAGAAAGTATTCCATTCCTGCGGTCCCCTCCAAGTTTTATTTTTATCCGGGGAAAGCGCCCCTTGGGGGTCCGGGTTTCACGTCAGGGAGGAAAGGTCCAGTCGCCCCTACCTTACAGTTCAGTTGCGGGTCACCTTGCAGGGGAGACACGCTTCTGAGATTGAAGTCAGGAATGCTCTCCCTGCCCCTTCCCGCTCCACCCGCTGGCTGACTCCGGCCGGCTGTCACTCAGCTCTCACCTCCTCGGGGGAGCCTCCCCTGCTTTCTGCATGCCCGCCCTCTCCAGCTCCCCGGAGCCGCATAAGGTTGCCCGCGTCCCCCGTTTTTGGAATGTTTAGTACTCTGTGCCCAGGTACGAGCAGAGTCTGGGACACAGTTCATCTCATTTAACCCCACACCCTGGTCCTCCTTTTGCAGAGGGGGCTGGGGACTTTGGAGGCCAAGGAAGCGTGGGCGGGGGGAGCTCGTGCAGAGTTGCCTGCACTCCTTCACGATGCTCTGCTGCCTCCCTGAGGGAGGGACGGTGACTTGGATGGTCTCATCCCAGGACTAGCAGGGCTCGGGCACACGGCTGGCACTCCTCAGGACATTTTTAATCCTCCATCCCGGAAGGAGGGGGACGCAGGTCTCTGGGGGCAACCATGCTGAGGTTTAGCCCTCGGGGGCCACACTAGCAACCCTGCCCAGTGAGAATGAAGTCTCCCGTTTTTCTGCCCTTCTGCATGCCGTTAGTTCCTCAGGGTGTGTGTGCCAAATGCCACCTCCTCCAAGAAGTCATCCTGGACTGCCCCTCACCCAATCACTCAGGCCCAAGAACCTGCCTGCACCCTGACTACAGCACTTTCTTTACTCCACCTCATTTTACAGTGGATTCATACAGTTGATGCTCAATAATTGCTTGTCAAATGGCCCCTGAGGAACATTCAGGGCCTACAGAAATGATTCTAAAGAATGATTATCAAGCTGCCTTCTAAGGCCATGATGTCATCAGCCTGCTGTGGTTCCAAGAATGCATTCTGGGATCATACAGGATGGGGTGGGGGAGATGGGATGTGGTTAGGTTCCCGCTCTGGCACTTTGCAGCCCTGTGACCTTGGACGAGGCTCCTTAAGCCTCACAGAGACTCCGTCTTCTCCCGTGAGCATCTAGTGTGTGTGAAGCTGCAGCTCAGTGCCGGGCACAGGGGAGGCTGGGCAGTGGCCACCGCTGTTACTACAAACTATCATCTTGTCATTGTCATGACCTTCTCCCCTCCCCCATTTAGACTCAAGTTCATGAATTTCTTGAACTTGGGGAAATGCAAGAAGGTTACTCCATCCTTGGGCTGGCCTTGCCAATGGGAGCTGAGTGGCCCTAAAGGACTCTTTGTCTGCACCTTGGACAGCTAGAGTAGGTTTGGAGAAGTGCGCTAGGCTGCCCAAGGCCGGAAACAGTCCTCCACAGTTTCTGCCATGCCAGGGAGACCTTGCCCCTAAAAGTTCAAGTTTTCAGGGCTGGGAAGAATCTCACACACACACACACACACACACACACACACACACACACACACACAAGATTATGTACCTTCATTCTCTTATCCGTGTTGGTAAACAACCAAGATTGCGTAACCCTAATGTACCATCTTTCTAAATTTATTTTCAAGTGGCAAAGGGTCTTGCGGAAGTCTACAAGATATAATTTGTGAAGAAAAGAGGAAAAATGTAATTCCTCAATTCTGGGTACATTGGCATTTCCAAACGTTTGGGTGGTGACACTGGACTGCTGACCCCGGGAGGGCCTGGGGGCTTTGTGCCTGAGCCCTTCTGGGGGCTGCAGGGTGGGGGACAGTCTTTCAGGCTTGGCAGCTCCCCACCTCCTCCGGAGACAGCGCCCCCTCTGGCTGTGCCCCAAAAGCTGTGTTTCTGCACTTGTTTCTGTGATTCATGCCTTAGCCAGGTTCAAGACATCTGCTAGCCTGTAGAGCATCACTTTCTTTGCCACATACAGTTGATTTCCTTGCTTTGCCCTGCGCTCCTTGCATCTGCTTCCTCTCGCCCCCTCCCCTAAGCTTCTGAGGTGGACAAATGCTTCATCAAGGGGAGCGGAAATGCAGGGTGGCCTCTGCACAGAGCAGGATGGGCCAGCTGGGATCAATTCCGTCCCCGGGCCACGTGTGGCCTGGGCCGGTGTGTGGTGGGGGGTGGGTTCTTGGCTCTTGGGATTCCAGGGACCAACAAGTAGTAAAAACATTCCCACCAAATCAGGAAGGGGGAATGGGATGCTTCTAGTTGAGATATCTCTTAAGTCAGAAGGACTTTAAAGGGTCCCTTTTGTTCTGGTGATGATTTCACCTCCCGGGTTCCCTGCCTTACACTGTCTCACGGGCCATCACGTTGGGATTCTGTCTCTACTCTGAATCGCTAATTGCTTATAAACAGATCCTCTAGATAAACTGGTGCATTAATTTTGCATTTTCTTCTTTTTGACTCAGTGATTCTCACCGTTAAAAATCCAGAGGGACTGATTTCACCAGAAGGATTAATTACCCGCTCATGAATTAGTAAAAACCGGTCTCATTAGTTTAAGTGGTACCTTTTATTATGGGAAGTTCTGGGCCTCACGGCTCACCCTTTTCTGCCGCTGTGTTTCCTTTTCGTGTCATTGTGATGTCACCCACCATTAGGCACTTTCGTCTCTGCTGACATTTTAATAGTCACCAGGAGTGCAAGCACAGAGTGACAAGGGACCGCAGGAGAGGAGGCCGAGCATGCTACCGGGTGAATGCCTCCTTTGTAAGTGGCTCAGGAAGGGGCCCTTTCCAGTGGTGTTTTCTTTGCAACGTCAGTTTCATCTTCTTGGCATTGTGCAGGAGAAAGAAATAACTGTGCACGAGAAAGAAAGAACGTCTCCCATTCTTCCTGCTTAGTGGCACCGGTCTGAGCCTCACCAGGAGAGCAAATCAAGCTTCACACAGCGAGCAGAATGAGGCCATAGTGAGCCCGGGGCAGGGATTATTCCCGCAGGGGTCTCTCTGATATGGCGCTCTCCGGCAGGGCTTCTCACGTTGGCTCTGTCGACATCTGGCGCTGGATCGTAATTTGTCCTGGGGCCGTCCCGCGCCCTGTGAGATGCTCGGCAGCGTCCCTGACTTCCTCCCACTAGATGCCAGTAGCACCATCTCCCTCCCAGTGTGACAACCAAACACATCATCAGACACTGTTAGGTGTTCCCTGGGGGCAAAACCCCTCCCCTGTTGAGAACCCTGCTCCCAGGCTGCAAGGAAGACCCAGGAGGCTGATCTTACCACCTCCATTTCTCTTATGGGAATGGAGGCCTGGAGAGGTACTTGGCTTTTTATTAGAGATACACGAGGTGGGAGTTATGATTTGTTTTTACAAAATACACACAGATGCCCTCCCAGGGCTGCTCTCAGTTGGTGGAGGGGCTGGCACAGCCCAGGGCACACCAGGCTGCTCTGTCCCTCGTTCTGGCCACCCCTGCATGGGGCAGCCTTCTCCCCAGGACAGATCTCTGCACTCAGAGGTGTTAAATAAATGCCGTTGAGTCACGGGCAGCCTGGGTGGGGAGAGGAGAGCGGAAGAAGGGAGCAGCTCATGACTCAGGCTATTATGAGAACCAGTGGCCACCCCTGCCCCGCTGGCTCTGTGCCCCCTTCCAGTATCTGGTGGGCAGGAAAGAAACGAACACCCCACAGGTATATGACCTAACATGCTAAAAGCGGCTCAGGGTGTAATCATCCCCAGGGAAGATGTGCCTGGGGAATTTATAACTGAGATACGGTGGGTGGGAGACTGGACCCCTGTCATTTCCTTTCTTTGAATGACATCAGAGCTCTGAGCAGAAGCTGGCAAGCTGCAGCGGGATGGGAGACTCCTTGGGCACGGTAACTGCCAGCCCAGAGTTCTGGAACGTAGCCAAAGCATGAAGCTCTGTCTGGGGGACTTCTCCCACCCACACAGAATCCATGGGTGCTGTTTTCATCAGAGGGTTTTCAGATGTTTTACGTGTTTTGCTAACCCAAGGCCCGCCTTCTGAGAATTCCTAGGAACTCTAAAAACGTGCCCAGGGTAGGTTAGAACCCAGCCCGTCACCTCCTCCTGGAAGCCCTCCTGGCCTGAGTCAGTTGGCATGACTCATCTCTGTTCTGCTGGCTCCATCTTCCTCACCTCTCCTACTTTATTTCCCCACTCGTAACCGGCACCCCCCGTCCCATCTCTGGCACAATATAGATTTCCCTGTTTATGTTTATTTATTTAACAAGCAGTGGGGCAGTGTTTACTACAAGCCAGCACCGTGCTAAGCTCTCTACAAATATTAACTCGAATTCTTATAGTGATTACAACCATGTGCAAGTGGATTCACACAGATGTCACCCCTCCACCCCCGGCCAAGGTCCTTTCTTTGAAGGTTTGGGGAGAAGTCCAGACTGAGTCTTCAATGGCTGCTCCCTCCTCCCCAGCGACCCTACAGGAATCATGATATTAATTCCCATGATGACAGACACTTGGGCACCAGAAATCCTGCCCACTGGGGATGGGATGCAGGATGCAGCCGAGACAGCCTCTGGACCACCCTGCCCAGCAGAGGGTGGAGAGTCCGATCACAGCGTGCTGGCTGCCCGCTTCTCAAAATGAAAGCCCTGCCCAGGGGTCTAACGCTTCTTTTTGGGTCTTGAAAGACTAGCAGAGCTTCAGCCTGCCTTCCTCTGAGTAGCAGCAATTCCCTTTCATCAGCACTCCCCAAGAGAACAAAGGATTTCCAAGTCCCACGCACAGATCGCCTTCATCTGGGTGCACACCACACCAGGCAGAGCCTTCCAGATCATGGAGCTTCTGAGAGATAAGAGCCAGGTGCTCCAGGCTGAAGGTGGTGTGAGGCCCCCAGGCTGCAGAGCTGGGATGGAGCTCGCCCCATGCCCTTGAAATGTGTGAACAGGAGCAACCGCTCTCACCCGCACAGCCCAACCGCCTGCATCCTCCCTATGCACGCAGGCGTGTGTTTTGGAGTGCATCACATGTGCGTTATCGCTGTCCTGGGGTCAGTGGCCACACACCACCCTTAATTTCCCTAAAGACCCATCTCGCGGGAGGCTGGACCCTGACGTCACAGCCCAGGTCGGTGACCTGGGTCTCCCTCCAGAGCTGATCCTCTTGGACCACTCTGTGCGACCTTACACAGCTTCCCCAAAGATCAAGCAAAACCAGAAATCCTTGGACAGAGGACCAGGCTTTGTTATCTTTATGGGAAGACCCTGATGCTTTCCTGTGAGACCCCAGGGTTGGAATAAAAGCTCTTCTGGGTTTTTGTGAGGCCACGAATGGCCTTTCCCTGGAAACCTTGCTGTTCATGGGGTTGTGCCTTCACGTGTGTATGATTCAGTGCAGAGCTTCTGTTTTGTGTCAGGCCTCTGCTAGGTCCTGGGGCTCCGTCCTGCAGCCAAGCTGCTGGGCTGCAAGCTTCTCTCGGGTACAAGCTCACTGCATCCTGTGTTCTGGGGCCTGCCTGGCTGGACACCCAGCCCGAAGCAGTGACCCAATGTTTTCGGGAGGCGTGAATGAGCTGGTGAACCAGAAGCCTCACCAACAAGGCACTGGCTCTCCCTGCCCAGGTGCTGGGGGTCAGAACTACGAACCTCCTCCAGGTTTGGGACCTTGAACCCCATCCTCCAATGGAACTTTCTGGTGTACTAAAGGAGTGGGTTCTTGGGCCCTATGGAACAGCACTGTCCACCAGGAATGTGATGTGAGCCACTGGTAATTTGCAATGCTGAAATAGCCACATTGCAAGAATAAAAATCATCAAGGGAAATTGATAAAGTATTTTATGTAGCTTATTCTATATAATGTTACCTTTTCAACACGTGATCAGTAAAAAAATTATCGATGAGCTAGTTGACATTCTTTTTGCATTATAACAATTTGAAAGCTAATGTGTATTTTATACATACACAGCACATCTTAATTCAGACAAGCCCTATTTCAAGGATCAGATCTGCCTGTGGTCAGGGGCGAGGTACTGAAAGGCTCATTTCCTACATAATAAGCCTTTTCTTATTATGTAGGAAAACTATATTGGATGGCTTTTATTTTCTGCTTTACATTTCTCTGTGTCTTCTAAGATTTCTGCAGTGAACACACATTAGTTTTATCACCAGGAAAGGGAAACTATTATTAAAAACTCTGACATACCATATAACCTGCAGGGTTACATGGTACCCTTTTTACTGTTTGAGGGAAAATGGCCAGTTTATCGGATTTTTATCTTACAGCACCAATTTAGAGAAAACCACCTTTGCTTAGGGCCAACTGGAGACACGTTCCTAAAATATTTTGACCAAGTTTAGTCTTATATGATTACACAGCTGGTCACAGAGGCTTTTGAGTGGAGGAGGTGAGAGAACTCTCTATTTGGAGACCCAGAGGGTGGCCACCTGGTCCACCTGAGTGTTAGGTTCAGCAAACGTGGGCTGTCTGCCCCACCATGGAGCACGGGAGCGGATGCTGCCTGAGATGCCAGCCCAGTGCATGGGGTGGGGCATCTTACCCAGCTGCCTGCCTGGAGGACTCTTGGCCCCTGGCTCTTCTGACAGCACTGCCTCGGCTTGTGGGGGGGGTCATTCATTCACTCACCCATGATTTACCCACTCAGTCATTCACTTACTCATTCACTCACCCATTCACTCACCATCATTCATTCATTCACCCATGATTTACCCACTCATTCACTCATTCATTCATTCGCTCACACATTCATTCACTCACCCATCATTCATTCGCTCACCCATGATTTACCCACTCAGTCATTCACTCAGTCATTCATTTATTCACTCACTCATTCATTCATTCACTCGTCCACTCACTCTCTTGTTACCTCCCCCCACACGCTGTCCATCCATCTCTGTTTTTCTGTGCAGATTTCACCTCACCCCTCATCCACTGCATAATTCCCTTCCTTGTCTCGTTTCTTGCCTGCCCCACGCCCTCCCTTGGCTAGAATGTCAGCTCCAGGCTATTTTGTCATGATTCATTCAGTGACTCCAGATTTCCGTGCCTGAAAATGACACCAGAAGTAAGCCACCAAGATGAGGACAAAGGTACAGAATTGAGCCGATGATTCAGTGAGTTTGGGCCCCAAAGCATTGTCTCTTAAGAGGTAAAATGTGGGGAGGAGGGGACAGCGTGAGAAAGAGAGGAGCCTCTGCGAGCCAGGACGGCGTCTGACTTTGAGAATGCGTTAATAACCCACAAGGAGTTGACTCAGCCCCTTCCATCCCTTTGCTTATGGAGACACAACCCCAAAGTGCGTGTCCTGTAGAGTTAATAAGTACACACACACACACACACACACACACACACATCACCTGATCCCTATAGGGTTAAAAATGGGCCCAAAGTATATGAGCTCCTCCCTCACGCTTATACAATTTGTGGTCCTGGAATTCCCCCAGAAGCCCACCCCGACCACGGCCCAGATCCTCCACAATCTGTGATCCTGCAGATGTTGGAGGGCCCAGGGCCACCCCCTGTGTGGTGCCCGCGCCCCTGCACCGAACACCATCCCTTCCAAAAGCAGCGCCTGAGAGCCACCTTCCCTGCTTCTTGTGTGAGAATTATTACATCTGAAATCAGGCTTTCTGGAAAACCAAATGTCTTTTTTTTTTTTTTTTTTTCTGCCCCTTCCATCCACCCCTACGTGGCAAGAGGATCCCTAGGAGGAGAACTTTTCAGTTAATTCATGTTTTATTCTACAACTTGATTCTCAGGGCAAAGCGCCTTGAGATCTTCGTAACCATCCCCCTCCCCCCCCCCCCCCCCCCCCCCCCCCCCCCCCCCCCCCCCCCCCCCCCCCCCCCCCCCCACCGGCCTTCCTTCTTTCCGCCCCATTTGGCAAGAGGCTGACTTCTGACCTCAGCCCCAGACCCCTCACCTCCCTGTAGAACTCACTCTGGGTTCCTTTCAGCCCCTTTCGGAAGAGAAAGCACATCCTGTCCTTTGTCAGGGAGGACGTCGGTGCCCCCAGTTCCTTCCAAAAGGAAAACAAGGGAGAGGACCATGGTGCCCTGAAGTGGATCCTGACCTGTGTGAGCAGATGCATGTCAATCGTTTCATAAGGCAAAGTGTGTTGAGGAGGATGCTCTGCTATCCAGGGGGGACCGAACCAGCCTGGCCCTCCAGCCTGAGAAAGCACACGGGCGCATCGTTGTCGGGGCTGCGGCCCCGGCATGGATCTGGACGGGCCTCTGTGGCACCAATGACATTTGGGAACAGCTGGCAAGGGAGGGGCCAGGTGGCAGGGACCCTCCTTCCTTCTCCCATCACGGCCTGTTGACTTTGGGGACCCCAGCAGGGCACTTTTTTTTCCTTGAATGAGGGCCAGGATCCCCTCTCCATGGCCAGACACTTGTTAATGGCTTCACAGGAGTTAACCTCCTCCCTGGGGTTCCTGCTCAGGTGTCGCCTTTCTCAAAGGCCTTCCCTGTTCCGCACCCCCCCGCCCCCCCCACCCCACTTTGCTTCGAAGCAGCACTTGTTACCCGACTGTTTACTTTCTCTCTGTGCCAGGAAAGCCGGACCCTTGTCTGTCTCTCTCGGCTGTATTCTCAGCACCTAGCAAAGCACACAGCAGGTTGCAAAAATATTAGGTTGGCCCAAAAGTTCATTCGTGTTTTTCCATACGTTTCGGAAAAACCCGAATGAACTTTTTGGCCATCCCAATATTTATCGAAAGCACGAATGAGTGAATAACGTGTGCTTCACCACTGTCCGCGGACTCCCGCACCACGCAGAGCAAGCACTGTTACGAGGGGACAATTTTAATCTGACTCAACCAACCCCTGAGCTGCCTCTTGGCCAAAGGAGGTGTGGAATCTTCACCAACGGGTTCTCCCCAGGAGCCTGGAGGGTGGAGCTAATGTCTCAACATTTTCAGGCCACTGGGGCTGCTGGGGAGAGTCCTGGGGCCACTGGTCCAGCCGCCACAGGAGCCCAGTGACCAGCCCTCATCAGACCTCTGAGCTGCAGGAGGGAGGGAGCAGGGCTGGGCTCTCCAGGCGGCTGGGTTCCTCCCCCTCCACTGAGCAATCAGCAAGTTTACTAAGGCCCTACTTTGTACAGCCACAGAGCTGTGAGCCCCAGACACAAACGGAAAGACAGACCTGCCTGCACAGCACTTACGTTGCCGGGGAAAGTCAGAAAACCCAGGGAGAGGCCTGAGAAAGAAAGATCACGGTAGGTCCTGGAAGGTTCTCCAGAGCGAGTTGTTCTCAGCCGAGCCCTCAAGGGTGACCGGGAACCAGGAGGATGAGGGGAAGGGGGCAGCTGCTCCAGGCAGGGGAAAGGCCTGCAGGCGAGGGCGCCAGGGGTCCGGTAGGGGAGATGGTAGGGTGTGGAGGGGAGGGCAGTGGGGAAGGGGTGAGGGACTCTGCCGATTCATCCATCAGGTAGCTTCCCCAGCAGTGCTGCCGCCCTGTCCCTGTGAAGTTAAAAGGTTGCCGGCGCAGCGTAGAGGAGAGGGGGACGCCCCCAGAGAGTGGGGTGGGTGATTTTTCATGGGCGGCCACAGTGGCCTCTCCGTGAAAGGGACATTCATAGCTACTCAGGAGAGAGAGAACTTGGGAAGACTTTGACAACCAGACTCTGTTTCCATGCAAATAAAAGGATTTCTAAGGATGTGCGCTGGTGCTTCCTTTTCAACAGCAAGGGCTCCCCTGCAGGGGGGAGCTGAGGGGGGCAGGAGAAGGGACCAAGCTGGGCTGAGCTGGTCTGGGGGTGTTGGCGCCTCCTCCCTTCTGGACCGTAGTGAGGCTGTGCCTCGGGGGCCCCTTCATCCAGCATCCACGGCGGAGTGGAACGTCACGATGATGGGCTGGCTGCATCCCTGCACCTGGAAGTAATTAAAATTCCACGGGACAGCAGATGCCTCTGCTGTGCCATTACCAGGTGAAGAGGCCAAAGTCAGGCTGCCTCTGCACATCCACCCACACTGGATCCCCAACGAAAGGAAGGTGTCACGTGCTTTGGCCCTGACACACAGTATGTGCTCACAAATACTCGTGGAAGGGATTGTCCCAGAGGACACTTAAAAGTATTGAGTTATCTATCAACATGGCATAGGCTTCTTCCCTCCAGGGACCTGCGTGCCTGCAAGGTGGCCTTGGACAAATTAGGGAGACTCTGGAGCAGGACCCGGCATCATGAGAAGACCCGGCCCTGGACAGTTCAGGGAGGAACATTCTAGGTGGAGGCTGCAGCCAGGTGGGGCCCTGAGCTGGGATGAGCGTTGAGTGAGGGGCACGAGCATGGAGGCTGCCAAGGCTGGTGGCGGACCTGGTCAGAGCAGAAGTGGGGTGGTTGGGCTGCAGGGCCTCAGCCCCTCTGAGTGGGGGAGGAGCGCAGGGGTAGAAGGATGCGGTTCGAGCTCTTTGGCTCAGCAGATGGAAGGGTTGTGCCAGGGTCTGGCAGAGTGTGGGGACCCAGGATGTGCATTTTAGCCAAGGACCCCGGAGCCTCTGATCGGCACCACCCCTCGACAATGTGCAAGGCCTCCTCTGATGACAGCTGAACCCAGGAGATCTCAAGCCCTGTGATGGAGGCTTCACTGCCCCTGAGGGCAGCTCTGAGGGAAGCTGCTCCGAAAAGCCAGCCCCGCTTCCAGGCTTGGGCCACCTGCAGAATTACCCCATCACGAGAACAACATCCAAAATTTAGAGTCAGCTGTGCAACAAAGCTCCCTGTATCTCCTCCTTGCTCGGACAAGCAGCCACAGTTTTCTCTACTCCCTGTCCCCGGTAATGCCACGGATCACTCTCAACCATATATTTTCAAAATCCTTTGTTCTGGAACATGGACAGAAGCAAGCTAAGTGAGGACTCAGTGTTGGCAGCTCAGTGTGTGAGTGCAGGACTATGCAGAGGCCCTCCTGGGTCGTATCCCCTCCATTCTTAACTCCTGTTCTCCGGGAACTGCCCCAAACGTCTACATTGTGGCCCTAAGCTCTTCATTGACTGAGACAGCAAATCTCATGGGAACAGGCAAACTACTGATCTAATTCATACTAAGGTGTAAATGACTTTTTTCTCCCACGTACTTTTAATAGGTGAACAGGGCAACGAGCATCAAGTCCACAGACAACTGGGGATGGGGGAAGTGGAGAGAGGGGAAAAACTTCCCAGGCAAAAGGAAAGGGGAGAAGGAAGAAGTTTGGGAGAAGCGGGGGCAGGGAACACCTTTATTTCCTGTTGGTCTGGCCTGGACAGACCTAGCCCTTTACTGCCTGCTGACTTGACTTTGGAGGCCAGCACAACCAGGGAGGGGCCAGCATCTGTCCGGTCCCTGAGGGCAATTTTAAAGCTCACTTCAGTCCAAGGCTTCCATCTGAAAAATCTCTCTAGAGAACAAAGGAGAAACAATTGTGAAGCCCACAACAAAGGGCGCATGGGGGACCGAGAAACCCGTTTCTCAGATAATCGTCTGGCCATGGAGAAGTGTTCCTTCTCGTCTGCGGGGCTGAGGCCAGAGAACCAGCCCTGGGGGGCTGGGGTGAAGGAGACACGTGGTGCTGTTCTCGACAGATGGACAGACAGATGGACGGATGGTGCCCGAGAGGTGGCCATGCTTCTCCTCCTCGGGCACAGGCTGTGAGACCCCTACCCTGGCCCCGATCTTCCCTGCAGGCTGGGGGTCCAGCCACCCCAGCATGATCTCAGGAGCAGGAAGGGTTCTGCCTGGCACTTCACAAGCCTCCTTCCCTCAACAAGCCATAAAGCTGCCACATACCCATTGTGGGAACAGCCTCTGTGCGCTGGGAAAGTGCCCCCCGCCTCTACGCACCAATCCGCTTCCAAAGCGTGAAGGTTTCTAGTACAGAAGAAAGAGGAACGAAGGAAAGAGGAGAAGAAAAAAGAACTAAACAGGAGAATGAGGGAAATAAAGAGAGAGCGAGGTTCCCTGGAAACGTAAAGACCTGTATCTCGGAGAAGAGGGGTGGGGATGCCCCAAGGTCAGAGTCAGGACCTCCCCCCGCCCGTGTCATATTGAATATAGTTATTGGTGGTGGCTTGACTTTGATTCATCAAAAATTTACCCAAATATCATAAAATATTGCTTATATGTGGAATCTAGAAAAATGATACCGATGCATTTATTTGCAAAGCAGCAGTAGAGACACAGACATAGAGAACAGATGTGTAGGTATCAGGGGGGAAGGGGGATGGGATGAATTGGGAGATTGGGATTGACATATATACACTACTGACACTATGCATAAAATAGATAACTAATGAGAACCTACTGCATAGCACAGGGAACTCTACTCAGTACTCTGTGGTGACCTAAATGGGGAGGCAATCCAAAAAAGAGGGGATATATGTATACGTATAGCTGATTCACTTTTCTATATGGTAGAAACTAACACAATATATATATATTTTTTTGCGGTACACGGGCCTCTCACTGTTGTGGCCTCTCCCGCGGCGGAGCACAGGCTCCGGACGCGCAGGCTCAGCGGCCATGGCTCACGGGCCCAGCCGCTCCGCGGCATGCGGGATCCTCCTGGACCGGGGCACGAACCCGCGTCCCCTGCATCGGCAGGCGGACTCTCAACCACTGCGCCACCAGGGAAGCCCCTAACACAATATTGTAAAGCAAACTGTACTCCAATAAACATTAATTAAAAAAAAATAACCTCTCTCTCTAAAAAAAAAAAAAGTTACCAAAAGAGGGGGGAAAAAAAGACTTGCTATGACCAGGTCATGTTTCTCCAGAACCAACGGGGTTGTGAAGCCCAGGGTGGGTGGGGTACGGAAGGCCCGATTTTCATCATCACATGTAATGAGACACCAAAAAAAACAGTGGGCGAGACACTTGGGGCCGGCTTGGCTTTCCAGGAAAGGGTACTAATGCCAGGTGGTGTGGTAAGACTTGCATTAGCATAAATTTAATCTTATCTTTAAGAAAGACGGGGGGCTTCCCTGGTGGCGCAGTGGTTAAGAATCCGCCTGCCAATGCAGGGGACACGGGTTCGAGCCCTGGTCCGGGAAGATCCCACGTGCCGCGGAGCAACTAAGCCCGTGCGCCACAACTACTGAGCCTGCGCTCTACAGCCCGCGAGCCACAACTACGGAGCCCGCGTGCCACAACTACTGAAGCCGAGTGCCTAGAGCCCACGATCCGCAGCAAGAGAAGCCACTGCAATGAGAAGACCACGCACCACAACCAAGAGTAGCCTCCGCTTGTTGCAACTAGAGAAAGTCCGCGTGCAGCAACAAAGACCCAATGCAGCCAAAAATAAATAAATAAAATAAATACATTTATTAAAAAAAAAAAAGGCAGGAATCGCTCAGCTAAAATGCCTGCTCATGCTGCCAGGCCACTGGTCAGCAGACCAGGGTGGAACTTGCTGGGATTCGAGGGGCTGAATGCTCCTGCCCCCTCCCCACCAGCTCTCTACCTGACCCTCCCAGCCCCGCCCCTCAACAAACATATAGTACCAGGCACGCTTGGGCCTATGGCAGTTTCTACGCCAGGGAAGTTCAGTGTCTTGACTAATGTTTGTGTCGGGCTTCACAATCTGAGATTTTTAGCTGCTCCCAGGGGCTCAGAGGGCAGCTAAGTTTGGGACCCACCTAGTCTCAGGGGGACAGACACGCACACTGGTGACTGTGGTGCTGTGGGACCAGTGACCCTTTATGGAGACAGGCCTGGAGTCCGTGGAAGCCCCGTGGAGGGAATGCTGAACAAAGCTCCAGAGGGAGGGTGGCTTCTGGACCCTCTGCCCACCTCGCTCCAGCCTGATCCCTTCAGAACCCACAGGGCCAGTGGACATTTGTTTCCAGGGTTCTGCCTTTGCTTACAAGTTTCAGCTCACTGGGCAAATGTCTTTAGGGTCTTCTGGAAGATGGGTCCCCTGGGGAAGACTTCCTGGAGCACATACCCATCCTTTGCAGGATGTTTGTAAATATCTGTCAGGGGTGTGGCACCTCCACACAGCAAAAGGCTCTGGTCCTGATTCTGCCCCTGTATTCAGGGCTCACAGCATCTTCTTAATTAAAAAGAAAAGTCACATCTCTCTTCTCAAAGTACCCTTGGCTGCATTCCCTAAGACTCATCCTCACACATGCCATGAAATACATGGCACAGGTGTCATTAGACCCATTTTGCAGATGAGGAAACTAAGGCCTCAGCAGATCCAGCGGCTTACTCAGGGTCATGCATTTGGAAGCAGCAGAGGTAGAGGACCCTCCCCTCACCACCTGAGCCCAAGAGCATGCTTTTCTGCTGCTGTCTGAGAAGTTCCAACTCTCAAGGCCACGCTCTGCGTGTACACCCCTCTAAGGCCTAAAAGTGTCTGCAGGAGGTAGCAGCCGGTAAGGTGCATAACGGGAGCTCTGCTTCTGGTCACAAGAGTGTCAGAGTAATCTTTCTGCCAAGGACAACTGTAGAAGCTGGAAAAAAACACCCCCCCCCAAAAAAAAACACCCCTAGGTATTGGAAGAAATTGCAGGACAACTGAGGCAGACAGGACTCAAAGGCTCAGACCCCAGAGAGAAGGGAACCATGGAGAAACGGGCTCAACATTCTGTTTATTTTATTCCCAAACTGCTCATGTACAAGAAATAAGGCAGAAAGTGACAGCTAAAAGGATACAAAAGCAGTCAGAGATTTGGGCAGTCTCTTGATTCTGGGGAAGCAACAACTGGAGTTCAGGGCCCTTCAAGAAAGGGGTGGGTCCTGGTAAACTGTCCAGCTTTCAGATGAGAACCCTGAAAGGCTATGTTCCCAAAGGAGACCATCCTTCCCCAAATCTTGAAGTCCAGCCTCAAATCACATCCAACCCTGATAGAAACAAGCTGACCTGTCTGTATTCTGCCCACCAAAGAACCTAAAATCCTCTCTGGAAGAAGCAAACATCAATGTCCAAGATTCAATGAAACACTACCACAAGTGCCAGGAAGCAGGCTCAAATCATTAAAAATCAAGCAATACAAATAAAGGAGTCAGAAGCAATACTTGGAAAGAGTTTGACCAAGAATTTTCCACAACTGCTGACAAATACCAGGCCACATTTAATTATGGATGTGAGAAGCTCTATCAACGTCAAGTGGAGACATACAAAGAAAACCACACGTAGTTACAAGTGTACCTTGTTTTATTGTGCTTCTCGCTTTATCACGCTTTGCATACATTGCATTTTTTTTTACAACTTGAAGGTTTGGGGCAATGCTGCACTGGGCAAGTCTCTCAGCCCCACTTCCCAACAGCCTTTGCTCACTTTGTGTCTCTGTGTCAAATTTCGATAATTCTTACAACATTTCAAGCTTTTTCATTATTCTTCCATTTGGTATGGTGATCTGTGATCAGTGACTTTGATGTACTATTGCAAAAAGATTACGACTTGCTGAAGGCTCAGATAATGATTAGCATTTTTTAGCAGTAAAGTATTTTAAAATTATGTACATTGGTTTTTTTCAGCAGATGAAAAAATTAGATGTCCCATCCCCGATCCTCCCAGACCGGGGCACGAACCCGCGTCCCCTGCATCGGCAGGCGGACTCTCCACCACTGCGCCACCAGGGAAGCCCATAAACACAATTTTTATATGCACTGGGAAGCCAAAAAATTCACGTGACTCACTTTATTGTGATACTTACTTTATTGCAGTGGTTTGGAATCAAACCTGTAACATCTCTGAGGTATGCCTGCACATAATAGTGACACTGGTGAAAACAAAGCACAAGGAAAAAAGATCTGAAAAGCAGACAGAGAAAAAAAGACACCATTTTCAAAAGATCAATAATAAGGTTAATGGTTAACACTTCCACAGAAATGATGAAAGCCAGAGACGATAGAATGGCGTATTTATAAATTGCTGAAAGAAAACAACAGCCAACTTAGGATTCTATATTCTCAGTATTTTCCAAGAATGAAGGTGGACTGTAAATATATGAAAGATTTAAATGGAAAAGTAAACTTGCTCGTGATGCCATGGAAACTCAAAGAAAAAATATTCTTAAAATGTTACTATGGGTATTTTCTTTCTATGAATACAGACTGGATTTCATGTTGCTCTGGGGGTCTTAAAAGCTGAACTCAATAAAGATTTGTGAAATATGTTAAAAAAAAAACAATGAAGGTGGAATAAAGATGTCTTCTGATGAACAAAATCTAAAAGAACTCATTGCTGACAGGTCTGCTTGGAAAGAAATATCAAAGGGAGTTTTTCAGACAGAAGGGGAATAATCCCTAATGCAGGTAGAAAGGAATGAATATCACGGGAAAGGGAAAATCTGATGAATATTGATTGTTTAAAATGGCAATAATAGTGTCTTGCAGGGATTGAAATACAGACAGAATTAACACCTGACAAAAATAAGACAAAAGGTAAAGGGGTGAATGAAGTGAAAGGCATTTAAGGTTCTACATAGTCCAAAAGTGAACAGCAAAGGCACTATCATAAGACAGACTCAAAAAGCTAGGATGTATTTGATAAATACATTGTAACCACCAGAGGAAGAATAGAAGGATGTATAACCACACAGTAGAGTAGAAATCGGAATTTAAAAACGATTTGATTAATCAAAAAGGAGGTAAACATGTACCCCCCAAACCCAAATGGGACAAATGTGAAACAAAGAGTAGATGGTGGGTGTAAACCCAAATATATGTCAACAATTACATTAAGTATAGATGGGCTAAATCCTCCAATTAAGTGGCAAAGTTATCAGACTAGATTTTTTTAAAACTTCAACTCCATACTATTTACAGAAGATGCACTTTAATATAAAGAACCAGAATGATTAGATGTTGAAGGGTGGAAGAAATATATACCATGCAAACACAGTCAGAAGGAAAGTTGGTGTAGCTATACTAATATCAAATAAGGCAGATTTCAAGGTAAGAAATTTTCCTAGAGATAAAAAGCGATGTCTTAGATCAATTCAGTAGAAAGACATAACAATTCTAAAATATGTTTAACCTCAAAGTACATAAAACAAACACTGACAGAATTAAAATAAAAAATAAATCCTCAATCAAAATTGTATGTTTAACTGTGAAAATTTACCTTTCAGAGAATGGTAGGACTGTAGACAAAAATATCAACTAAAACTACAGAATACAGATTCTTTTCAAGCACATGCAAACCATTTGCCGCAGTGGCCCATGTTGGGCCATGAAGCCAATCTTAACATATTTTGAAGGACTGAACTATTATTTTCTGATGACAGGGGAAATAAACAGAAACCAATAACAAAATGACAATCCCCAAATGTTTGGAAATTAAGTGATACTCTTCTGAATAATCTATAGACCAAAGAATTCACTTTGACAATATGAAGATAGCTTGAGCTGGATACAATGAAGATATGATATCCCATACCATATTATCATATGTAGCTAAACCTGTGCTTGAAGATTGTATAGCCCTAAAAGCACGTGTAATCAAAAAGAAGAAAGGCTGATATCAATTATCTACGTGTGCATATCAAGAAGCTAGGAAAAACCAGCACATCAAACTCAAAGCAGAAGGAAGCAGATAATAAAGATGAGAGTAGACATCACTGGTTTAGAAAACAAATTCATCATGGAGAAATTAGCAAAACTAAAAGTTAGTTCTTTGAAAAGACTGCTAATACCGATAAACCTCTATCAAGACTCAGGCCTGCCCCTAACAAGAGAAGACTGTATGCCATACATCGAATATTTAAGTTATAAATCAAGCTAACAAACTATTAAATAAAATATTTTCTCTCCTCCTACTTTGAGAAATATACCTTTGCACAACAGAGAAGGTAAGGTCCACATCTAGAAGTGGCAAAGTCCTCAGAGATCTGCGCTAGAAGATGGGGTGTTGGGGAGATGATGCCTTCCCCCCAGTCTTGTCTCCCCGGCACCACCTCATACCATGAGGATCCTGCACATCCACCGCTCTGACCACAACTCCGCAGACAGCTGCCCTCAGCCACCCACGGGGCCTGCACAGCAAGCCCATGCCCTGCCTTTGAGAGGGCGGTCTAGGGAAGGGGCCCAGGCAGGCTCTGGAAGTGGGCTGGGGGCCATTTGGGTAGGATCTTTGGAGCCTGAGTGTCCAAGCATGGTATCAGAAGCAGGTGTGTGCTCAGGGTGGGCAGTGATTTCACCCCATGGGGAGGGGTGAAAAGGGGAAGATACGGAGCAAGGCACATGCAGAAGTGGGTGCTGAGCAGGGCCCTTCTTGGCAGGGATAAAGAGAAGGAAGCCCATGATCACTAACAGAAACGGGAAGGCAGATATCACTACAGCTCCCACAGACATAGAGAGATTGCACGAGGGCATCATGAATAACTTTACACAAATACATCGGAAAAGCTACACGAAATGGACAGTATTCCAGAAGAACCCAACGTCTTAAAGTTTTCCTATGAAGAGATAACCCCAATAGTCCTATATCTGTAAAATAAATTTGATTTAAATCCTTTTCACAAAGAGAATTCTAGGTCCATATGGCTCCACTGGTGAAATTTTCTAAATATTTCAGGAAAAAAATAACGCCATGGTCTCACAAACTCTTCCAGGAATAAGGAGGGACTACTTCTCAATTCACTTTAACCAAGAAAGGACATTACACGGCACAATATCTCTCTTAAACATATATGCAAAAACCCTAAACAAAGAGATTCCATTAACGAGGGTAATATATTATGACCAAATTGAATTTATTTCAGAAATGTAAGGTTGGTGTAATATTTAAGAATTAAGACAGTAAAGAAAAAGACAAGTGATCATCTCCCTAGGTGTTGAAGAAGCATCTGGTAAAATTTAACACCTGTTTATGATAAACACTCCTAGCAAACTAAGGATAAATGTCTAAACCTGCAACAAATAGCAACTAAATAGTGAAATATTGAAAGCTTCGACCCAAGGTTGGAAAGGTTGGAATTGAAACACGTTTGCCATCTCCACTTCTATTCAATGTTGCCCTGGAGGTGCTAGGAATGCAATAAGGCAAGAAAAATAAATACGAAGCTATGGACTGGAAAGGAAGAAACAAAACTGACATTATCCATAGACAACATAATTCTGAATGGAGAAACCCAGGAGTACCTACATATAAATCATTAGAATTAATAAATGAATTAGGCAAGGTCATTGAATATAAGATTAACATTTAAAAGTTAATTATTCTTCTGTATTCTAGGAACCAACAAAATCTGAAAAACTTATGCCTTTTAAAATAGCATCTGGGGGTTTCTGGTGGCGGAGTGGTTAAGAATCCGCCTGCCAATGCAGAGGACACGGGTTCAAGCCCTGGTCTGAGAAGATCCCACATGCTGTGGAGCAGCTAAGCCTGTGCACCACAACTACTGAGCCTGCACTCTAGAGCCTGCGAGCCACAACTACTGAGCCCATGTGCTACAACTACTGAAGCCCATGCGCTTAGAGCCTGTGCTCTGCAACAAGAGAAGCCAACACAATGAGAGGCCCGCACACCGCAACAAAGAGTAGCCCCCACTTGCCGCAACTAGAGAAAGCCTGCGCACAGCAACAAAGGCCCAATGCAGCCAAAAATAAATAAATTTATATTAAAAAATAACATTAAAAATGTGAAGTAGCTGAGAACAAACAAAAAAATATGCGTGACTTCAACAAAGGAAACCAGGAAATCCATTCTATGTTTATGGATTGGAAGACTCAATATAGTATTCTATGTTGTCAATTCTCCCCAAGGTGATCTATAGATTCAATGTGATCCCAGTCAAAATGCCAGAAGGGCTGTGTGTGTGTGTGTGTCTGTGTGAGAGAGAGAGAGAGAGAGACAGAGAGAGAGAGAGACAGAGAGAGAGAGAGACAGAGAGAGAGAGAAGATTGACAGATTGACAAGCTAATACTGGCATTTACATGGAAATGCAAAAGGCCAACAATGGCAAAGAAAATTTTAGTTCAGGGTAGAGGACTTATCGTGTCTGACATGAAGACTTTTCAAGCTACAATATTTAAGAGTGTTGTGTTGTGCAAGGATAGAGAAAGGGATAGAGAAATAGATAAATGGAACAAAGCAGAGTCCAGAGACAGACCTACACATACACTGTTATTTGACTTACTGCAAAATTACCACCAGGGAGAAGGGATCATCTTTCCAACAAATGGTGTGAGATCAGTAAATGGTGTGGACAGCCCTGGGGAGAAAGATGAACCCTGACCTCCTACCTCACAACATACACAAAGCCAATTTCAGATACAGGAAGAATACAACAAAGCTTCTAGAGATACTATAGGAGGCTATCTTCACGACCTTGAGATGGAGGAACATTTCTTAAACAGGACACAGAGAACAGTAACCACAAAGGAAAAGATTAATACATTGGACTTAAAATGAAGAGCTTCTGTTGATCACAAAATACCATTGAGTCAAAAGGCGAGTCATAAAGCAGGAGAAGGTATTTGCAATACATATATACCTCAAAGGATTTGTATCCAAAATATATAAATAAGTCTTATGAAGGAATCAAAAAAGACAAACAACCCAATTAAAAACCCAAACCCAAACCAAACCAAAACAACAAAAACAAACCCGTACAAGTTCTTCCTCAAAAGAGGCTTTCCAAATGGCCTATCTGCATGTGAAGTGGTGATCACCACTATTGGTCACTTCCTGGATTACTACCACTACCTTTTAGCATTTGTCTCCTGAGCTAAATTTAAGACTACAATTTATAAAATCCATCCTTAGTGCCCATAACAGTGCCCATAACGTAGTAAGTACTCAAAGCACCACCTGCTGAATGAATGGACAGACTACCAGGTATTCAATAACAACTACATGCTAGGCATTGATTGCTTTTTATACCTGTTGTTTTGGTCATCTTTGGGAAAATCTCTGGGCAGGGACTAGTATTCCCATTTGACAGATGAGGAAACTGAGGCTTACAGAGGCAAAGTGACTTGGTCAAGGTCAGGGCTTGGAACTGCAAAGCCAGAGTGGTGGGCCCTGAGGCCCCCAGGATGCTGCTGTCTTGGCTGGGTGATGGGGAAGTTTCAGGCAGCAGGAGCTGACGTCCCCGATCTTATTTCCTGCCAAGCCATAGCTGACTCTGCTGAGCTGGATTTTGACACCTTTTTGGATGTTGGTTTTTCACCTTCCAGGTGCTGCAGCCAACTCCCAACATAAGCCACCAGAATCAATCAGGGGCTGTCGCCGGTGGCAACTCCTGTAAAAAACTGTTGTGGTTCAGGAAGAAAACGTATCCTGTTCATCCGGGAACCTTATGCCCATGTGTTCACAGGACACACAAACCAACCCGAAGAAACTAGGCATAGCCCTTGACATTCAAGAAGAACCTGTTTCTGCTGGCAAACACAGCACCTCAAATCCTGTCTATCCACTTTCTGGTGCGGTGGGGAGGCCCCCAGGTATGTCATTTCCTGATAAGCAGAGACTACTGCCAGTTTGGCTGCCTCCAGGGTATGCTACACAGCACCTAATGGCTGGCAAGGTGACTGCCACCTGTGCCCCACTCTGGGCAAGGGGAGAGAGGGGAGCGGAGGGGAGAGGAGGGGAGGAAGGGAGGGAATGAAAACCAAGGATAAAGTTTATTTCAAGTTTTGGAGGTCCTGACGTTCCGTCTGACATCTAATCAATAAGCCACTCCTCACTCATTGCCTAACCTCAAAAACTTGATTAAACACAAGCAGAGATGGCCTCCATAACCATTTTTGAAGCAAGATGGGGAAGAATATAAACTCATCTTAAAAAAAATATTCTGGGTGAACCTTAAACTTTATTCAACCTTCAAAGAAGCTAAAACATCTAATAAATTGATACAGTTTATAGAAACTAGATAGGTTATTAAATAGGAAAATGTTTACTATGTTTCAAAAATTCAAATCCACCAGTTCATCCATTGGGTAAATGTTTATCTAAAAGTTCAGGGGCAAAGTTAAACAGTTGAAATAAAATGGAATTAAGCCTTAATATTTTGTTTTACTTTGAGTACAGAGGGGAGACAAAAATAATATCTCATAAAATGGAAAGTTTCTATTTTCACCAAAATATTTGGAAAAGTTATTTTATTTTTAATTTGGATTACCTAGATTCCATGTAACTTCTGCAAGGGAGGTTTCAGCATAATACTGGGAGCTGGAGCCTAGCGGGGGAAACTGGCTTTGGTTATTATTTAAAACATTCATTCCACAAAGATACAATTTGTTTCAAAAAGTGTCAAACCAGCCAGAAACTGCCTGTAAATGTGGTGCTTATAAAATCCTGATGACTCCAGGGGAATTTCCATTCTCCCTTCCTTTCATTTGACTGTATCTCCGGTAAAAAGGCTCATCCTGCATCTTCATACTGAGGTACTGCCCTACTAGATGCTGAGTTCTTCATTTCTGAGTTTAGTTTTGTTTTTGTTTTTGTTTTTCTGGGTCTTTCGTTTATGATGATGATTTTATACGCAATCATCAGAATTATTTTAAAGAGTGGCACGGAAACGCGGTATTACGAGAAAAGGTCGTTCTCATTCAAACAATGGTACTGAAAATGTTATCTTTTCTCCTTGATTGCAGTTGAGAAGGTCTTCAGAGACCCAAAAGTAAACGAAGTTATTCTTAATAGAAAGCGCTTCTTTGGTCTTTTTTTTTCCCCTCCACCCCCAACTGCAGAGAAAGAATTAGTTTCAGCCTATTTTTCTGTCTTCATACTGTAACAAGTCTTGGCCTCACACATGTAAGCTTTCAGAGTCATATACCTTTAATGATAGTACAGACAGTTCCCATATACCGCCCCCCCCATTACTAACAGCTTATATTAGTATGGTGTATTTGTTCCACTTAAAGAACCAATATTGATACATAGTTATTAAATAAAGTCCAGACTTCATTGAGATTTCCTTAGTTTTTACTTACTATCTCCTTTTTCTGTTCCAGGATTCCATCCAGGACGCCACGGGAGGTCGTTTTTGATGCTCTTTCTGACTCACCCATTCAGCTTTGAACACTTCTTTGCTGCCTGGTACAATCAGATGCCCCAGGCTCATTTTGGTCCTTTCTTACCCTGGGATCTGGAGTCATCCAGTTCTCACAGGATCCCGGGTCATCTCATTTGCCTTAAATCGCCATATTCCTGGAAAAGCTGGAAATCACAATAAGCCAGGTTGTGTCTCCTAAACGTTAGAGCTGCTTTTGCAATATTCGTAGCCACTTTTTTTTTTTTTTTTTTTTTTTTTGGTGCTCTTTGCCCAGGTAAGTTTTGCTAAGCTCTCTGGACTAGAGGTTCCCAAGCCTCGCACATTGTTAAAGGGCTCCTGGAGATGGAGTCTTGGGTGGATGTCAGGGGACAACCAGCTACTGTGTGTGTCACCCTTACACTTTGCATCCCAACGCTTGGATAAATAAAAAGAAACTGTTCCACAGGGGACCATATGTGCTTTTACGGCATTTAAAGAGCAGAAAGTTGCCACTGCAACACAGGCGGGAACTGGGCGTTTTCTGCAGAAACAGTTCTTTTTCATGGTTATCCATCGCAGCTTTCTTGTGCATTCAGAGTTTTTTGCTCTTCCCTGTGAGGCCCATGTTGGCTTGTGTGATGCCCAGACCGACTCAAAGATCGGATCTCAGTGATCTGGGGACTGAACTCCCTGCTCCTGTCTTGCACCTAGTTTCTGAACAGTCATCTAAGTTGATGTCACATGTTCCAGAGCAAGAAAAGACTGGACTGGGGGGAAGGGATGAGGAGCATCCCTTTTTCTCCCAAGGCCAGTTCCAAATGAGCAAAACCCTCACCATCTTGTATGCCTATCTGTCCAGATTCCGTATCACACACCGAGTCCTCCTCCCTTCCATCTGAAGCTAGTCAGTCTTCTGTTTGATCCTCAGATGCGGGGGTACTTATCCAGAGGTGCTTTTTCCCAGGGATGGGAGTGGGAGGGGAGAGAGCTCTGGAAAGCAAAGCTCTTCCCTAAAACAACTCATTCATAAGATATTGAAAACAATCTGTTGTGCAAATCATGCTCAGCTTCACTTCCGGGTGAATTAGAAGCTCCATTAGTTCATTAGCGACTGAACCTTGGCCCTGGTGGCCTGGCCTGGAATGTTTGTTGCTTCTTTTGCTGGTGCCTTCCGTGTCTCAGTTATGAAATTTTAGGGCCAAGTGGAGGACGATAGAACCTTTTGCTCTAAAATAGCCTTATTCTTCAGATTTGTTTTCTTTCTACATGAACACAGCTTCTTAACATCCAGCCAGTTCCAGAAATTCTGCTTTCAGAACACATTTGGGATGAACCATTACTTACAAAAAAGGAACAGTCAGTTCCAAGGTACTGAATTTTTTAAAATCTTTTTTATTTTGGAAAGAAATTTAATATTGAATAATTTTGAACACATAGACAGGTTTCAAGGATGGTACAAGGAATACCTGAATGCCTTTTACCAAGATTCACTAGTCATTTCTGTCTGCCCCATTTGCTTTCTCATTCTCTCTTTACCTATTTCCATTTCTATTTTTATTTCCATCTGTATGTATCTACAGAGTATTTCTTTCCTGAACCATTTGAAAGTAAGTTGGTAACTAAATACTTCCGCATGTATTTCCTAAGAATAAAGACATTCTCTTACATAACCACAGTACAGTGATAAAAATCAGGACATTTTACATGGATACAATGCTATCTAATGCACAGCATATATTCAAATTTTGTCACTGTTCCAAAAATGTCTTTAATAGCATCCCACAACCCCACTCCAGATCCAGAATTCAATCAAAGACCAAGAGTTGCATTTCACTGTCACATCTCTGTAGTCTCTTTTGATCTGGAAGAGTTCTCCAGCCTTTCTTTGTCATTCTGGATCTTAACAGTTTTTAAGAATACAGGCCAGTCACTATTTTTTCCTTTGTAATCAGGAAGAAGTTTGTTGAGAGATAACCTCATGACTATGTAAATGTTATGTTCTTTATCAAGCATTCACTGTCAGCAGTAGCTTTAGCTACTTCTATATTTATAATTTAGTATTCAATTGTAAGGAAGATCGTCCTTTTCTCTCTCTCTCACTCTTTCCCTGCAGACTCACACCTTTCTGTTTATTTAATGAATTACAATCTGTTACTATAGTATTTATTTTGATGGTCCAACTGGTCTGGACTTGGCCAGAGAGAGTCCTTTCAAGCCAATTTCTTTTGTTAACAGCATACAATTAAGTCTTATTTTTTGATCCAAATTGATAATCTCTGCCTCTTAAATGGAAAGTGTAGACCTTTTATATTTAATGTAACTATCAATAAAGTGTAGTATAAATCTACCATCATTTTATATATGTATAACAACCATATATATATATATATATATATATATGTGTGTGTGTGTGTGTGTGCTTTCTTCCGAATTAATTAAACATTTTTTATAATTCCATTTATCTCCACTATTGGATCACTAGTTATATAATTTTGTTTCACTTTACTTTTTAAGTGGTTGCCCTTAGGTTTACAATAGACATTTTAAACTATAATAGTCTACCTTCGAATAATACTTCACCACTTCACATACAGTTTAAAGACCCTACAAGAACATACTTCCATTTCTCTCTCTCATCCTTTGTGCTAATGTCATCATACATTTTACTCCTATGTGTATTGTAAACCCAGCAATACATTTTTTTTTTTTGCTCTAACAGTCAATTATCTTTCAAGGAGATAAAAAAATAAGAAAAAATCTTATGTTAATCCACATATTTGTTATTATTTGTTGATGATGGTGCTCTTGAGCCCTGTGTGTAGATCCAATCTTCATTCATTATCACCTTTCTCTTGCCTAAAGAACTTCCTTTATCATTTCTTGTTCTTCTGGTAATGATTCTCCCAGCTTTTGTTTTTCTGAAAAAGTCTTTATTTCATTTTTATTTGAAATATATTTTTGCTGAGTGTAAATTGTAGGTGGCCAATTTGTTTCTTTCCATACTTCAAAGATGTTGCTGCACTGTCTTCTGACTAGCCTTGTGTTTTGAGGAGAATTCTGTTCATTTTTCACTTTGTTCCTTTTTACATGACATGTCCTTTTTCTCTGGCTTCTTTTAAGATTTTCTCTTTGTTACCTGTTTTCAGCAGTTTTGACTAGGATGTGCCTTCATGTGTTTTTCTGCTTGGGGTTTGCCAAGCTTTTTAGATATATGGGCTTGTGGTTTCCATTCATGATGGAAAATTCTTGGTCATTATTCCTTCAAATACTCTTTCTGTATGCACCTCCCCCCCACCCCATTTCTTGGACTTTGACATTGTCCCACAAGTCACTGCTGTTCTGTGCATTTTTTCCTAGTCTCTTCCCCCCTGGGCTGTATTTTGAATCATCTCTGTTGCTGCATCTTCAGCCTCACTGATCTTTTCTTCTGCAGCACCGTGTCTGTTGTTCGCCCCATTCTGTGTGTTCTTCAGATCTAGAAGGTTCTATTGGGATCTTTTTCATACTTTTTTAAATATATGAAGCAGACTTTTCATGGCTGTTTCCACATTCTTCTGCTCTGATTCCATCATTTGTATCATTTCTGGGTCTCTTTTGGTTAATTGACTTGCCTCCTAGTTATGGGTCATATTTTCCTGCTTCTTCACTTGTCTGGTATTTTTTCCATTGGATGCCAGATATTGTGATCTTTATGCTGTTGGGTGCTGGATTTTGCTGTTCATTCCTTTCGTTAGTGTTAGACTCTGTTCTAACACTCAGTGAGGTGGCTTAGAATCAGTTGAATTCTTTCAAGGTTTGTTCCTACGCTTTGATAGTGCAGGTCCAGAGCAGACTTGAATCCAGCTAACGCCCTGCTGTGTGATGCCCCATGTATTATGGGATTCCCTCCACTTCAGCTGGTGGGAACACAAGCCATTCCCAGACATCTGTGAGTCCTCAGAAGTGTCTGATGTACTGCTTTCTGTTGGTTCTTTCCCCAGCCTCAGGTGGTTTCTTCTCATGCCTGGCAAGATCAGTACTGGCCAAAGACTCAAGGGCACTCTCCGCAGCTTTCTCTTTCTCTCTCTCTCTCTCTTTCTCTCTCCCTCTCTCTCTCTCTTTCTCTCTCTCTCTCTCTCTCTGCTGCATCCTCCTCTCCATTCTCTGCTTCACAAGTTTTAACTGCCTTCACCCCCTTCACCTCTGATCTTTGTAACCTCAACTCAGTGAGGCTGCTGGGCCGTTTGGGTTCCTCTCCCTGCACTGCAGCCTGAACACTGCCTCTAGGAAGGAAGATGGGGCAATTATCATGGGTTCCCTTTTACGAGGAATCATAGTCCTGAGCCGCCTGTTGTCCAAAATTTGAAAGCCACTGCTTCATAGATTAAAAAAAAAATTATTTTATTTTATACTGGAATAGAGCTGATTTACAATGTTGTGCTAGTTTCAGGTGTACAGCAAAGTGATTTAGTTCTACGCTTCATAGATTTTATTTCGATTTCTAGTTGTCTAAGGCAGGGCGGGGACTGCTAAGTCTGATCCCTCTCACTCCATCATGGTCAGCATCACGAGTCCTGCCCTGTGTCTTTTTAATGCTCTCCTCACCTCAGAGCACATCCTTGCCCTGGCCTCATTGTGTACTTTCCTGGCCCCAGCCCTGGAATCAGCCATCTCTCTGAGAAGCCTTGGTTCCTTTTATTGGGGAAGGATATTTAGAAGCCAAGAACTGGGTAACCAGGTGTACGCATCACTTCTGGTTTGTTGGCAAGTTTTAAAAAATAGAAATGAAACACCTATGCAGGAAAACAAGCAGGAACCTCAGGGGGAGTTCCATGTCCCTTTTTCTTGAAAATGAAACGTTGCAGAATAAAAAAATTCCTTTCACCTTCTCCACTAATAGAAAAAGGAAGAACAGGGAAACTGCTCTTTCAGCAAATCTGTGTTGAGAACTCCTGAATGCCAGGCTCTGTTCTAGACGCTGAGGATACAGCAGGTACCGAACCAGACAAGGATCCCTGCCTTGATGGTGCTTGCACACATGACCACTGCTGTTACGTTGCAGTGTCTCCTGACACTGAGGTCAGGAGGTGTCTCCTGACACTTAGTGTCTCCTGAGGTCACACCTTTTTTTATGACAGTAAATGTGGCCATTTCTACATAGTTCCAACATCTGCTCAAATCTCAGCCATGTTAACAATCACTTAAATGTGCGTGCTTTGAATCGCTTAGATGCGTGTTTCCCCGAGACTAAATAGCTGGGTGTGTGTGAACTTAAATTTCAAATCTCAGGGTTATATTAGTAAATGCCCTCCTGAAAAATCAGTGACATAAACCCAGACGTCAAAAGAATAAAAAGAGTACATGCTGTCGTGAGGAACAACCCCTTGCTTTGTTAGGAGAGTCAAGGTTCTTTTAAAGCGTTCATTTCCTTGCCCTGTCATGCTTGCCACTGCAGCAAGGCACTCACAAAAATTCACAGGTTTTACAGAGAACTTGAAATGTGATGCGAATGCAAACGTTGCCTGTGATTTAAGGGGTCAGCATCCTGTCCCCCCAAATGCTATACGTGGGATCAGGCGCTCAAAGCATACGGCTCCATGGGGTCTCTGGGCCGTAAGGGGATTGAGACCCCACCTAGTTCAGAACTTTAGTCAATGCTTGAACCCTCAAGCTCCTGGGATGCCTCCACTGACAGAGCCGCTTGAGCTGAGATGCTTAGAGAGCTCTTTCTGTCTCTGGTCATTTAAACACTAGTCAACTGTTTCTTTATGATTTTTGCCCACTCTTCTGTGTTCTGCTTTCTGAGGCCACGTGGAACACATACGAGTCTTTCCTAGTCCTGTCCTTCAGAGGCAGCTCTGTCCCCCCCGCACTGGCCAGTCTTCACGGAACCTGGTTCTGAATCCCCTCACATCTGGCCACATCCAGCTGTCACGTTTCCATCCTCACGCTCACTTGCCTCTTCTTTTACAGCATGAGGACAATTTCCTGCTTCCTCCTTGGGCTGGAAGCCAAGACTCTGCTACAGAACGAGCTCGTGACCCTAGACCAGCTTCTTGACCACCTCAGTTTCCCCATTTGCAAATGGAAGTAACCGTGTGCAGCCCCGGGTTGATGTGAATGTCAAATGGTGATGCAGCCATCTGCCCACACAGAGCCCAGGCCCAGGAAGCCCTCAGCAAATACCAGCTAGTGATGCTGTGCTATCTGGCGGCTGTTTTACTACATGCTTTGGGTCTATTATTTCAAGTCTTCAAACAACCTTTTCAGGAGTCGAAAAGGAGGCTCAGAGAGGTTGAGTAACTTTCCTGAGGTCCCACAGCCAACACACACCCCTGCTTGCTTGACCCTAAAAGACATGTTCTTCCCACCAGGCCTCCTGGGTCAAACTAGCACGCCCCCTGATCTCCTGCCTGTTTTCCAAATGGGGGTGTTCCCAGGGTTGGCCCTCCTACCCCCCAAGTTTGTGCATTCTTTCTGGGTCATC